>CAWUPM010001042.1:0-37247 GCA_963924295.1 Dioctria rufipes | reverse complement strand
GACAGTAAAAATTTATTTTTTGAAAAATTTACTATAGAAAAGGCAATCCTCGGGGTATTTAAAATTTGCGACAGTAAAAAATTATTTTTTGAAAAATTTACTATAGAAAAGGCAATCCTCGGCGTATTTAAAATTTGGGACAGTAAAAAATTATTTTTTGAAAAATTTACTATAGAAAAGGCAATCCTCGGCGTATTTAAAATTTGCGACAGTAAAACATTATTTTTTGAAAAAATTACTATAGAAAAGGCAATCCTCGGCGTATTTAAAATTTGCGACAGTAAAAAATTATTTTTTGAAAAATTTACTATAGAAAAGACAATCCTTGGCGTATTTAAAATTTGCGACAGTAAAAAATTATTTTTTGAAAAATTTACTATAGAAAAGGCGATCCTCGGCGTATTTAAAATTTGCGACAGTAAAAATTATTTTTTGAAAAATTTACTATAGAAAAGGCAATCCTCGGCGTATTTAAAATTTGCGACAGTAAAAATTTATTTTTTGAAAAATTTACTATAGAAAAGGCAATCCTCGGGGTATTTAAAATTTGCGACAGTAAAAAATTATTTTTTGAAATTTTACTACAGAAAAGGCAACCTCGGCGTATTTAAAATTTGCGACAGTAAAAAATTATTTTTTGAAAAAGTTACTATAGAAAAGGCAATCCTCGGCGTATTTAAAATTTGCGACAGTAACAAATTATTTTTTTAAAAATTTACTATAGAAAAGGCAATCCTCGGCGTATTTAAAATTTGCGAAAGTAAAATATATTATTTTGACTAATTCACTATAGAAAAGGCAATCCTCGGCGTATTTAAAATTTGCGAGAGTAAAAAATTATGTGTTGAAAAATTTACTATAGAAAAGGCAATCCTCGGCGTATTAAAAATTTGCGACAGCAAAAAATAAGTTTTTGAAAAATTCACTACAGAAAAGGCAATCATCGGTATATTTAAAATTTGCCACTGTAAAAATTTATTTTTTGACAAATTCACTATAGAAAAGGCAATCCTCGGCGTATTTAAAATTTGCGACAGTAAAAAATTATTTTTTGAAAAGTTTACTATAGAAAAGGCAATCCTCGGCGTATTTAAAATTTGCGACAGTAAAAAATTATTTTTTGAAAAATTTACTATAGAAAAGTCAATCCTCGGCGTATTTAAAATTTGCGACAGTAAAAAACTGTTTTTTGACAAATTCACTATAGAAAAGGCAATCCTCGGCGTATTCAAAATTTGCGACAGTAAAAAATTATTTTTTGAAAAATTTACTATAGAAAAGGCAATCCTCGGCGTATTTAAAATTTGCGACAGTGAAAAATTATTTTTTTAAAAATTTACTATAGAAAAGGCAATCCTCGGCGTATTTAAAACTTGCGACAGTAAAAAATTATTTTTTGAAAAATTTACTATAGAAAAGGCAATCCTCGGCGTATTTAAAATTTGCGACAGTAAAAAATTATTTTTTGAAAAATTTACTATAGAAAAGGCAATCCTCGGCGTATTTAAAATTTGTGACAGTAAAAAATTATTTTTTGAAAAATTTACTATAGAAAAGGCAATCCTCGGCGTATTTAAAATTTGCGACAGTAAAAAATTATTTTTTGAAAAAATTACTATAGAAAAGGCAATCCTCGGCGTATTTAAAATTTGCGACAGTAAAACATTATTTTTTGAAAAATTTACTATAGAAAAGGCAATCCTCGGCGTATTTAAAATTTGCGACAGTAAAAAATTATTTTTTGAAAAATTTACTATAGAAAAGGCAATCCTCGGTGTATTTAAAATTTGCGACAGTGAAAAATTATTTTTTTAAAAATTTACTATAGAAAAGACAATCCTCGGCGTATTTAAAATTTGCGACAGTAAAAAATTATTTTTTGAAAAATTTACTATAGAAAAGGCAATCCTCGGCGTATTTAACATTTGCGACAGTAAAAAATTATTTTTTGAAAAAATTACTATAGAAAAGGCAATCCTCGGCGTATTTAAAATTTGCGACAGTAAAAAATTATTTTTTGAAAAATTTACTATAGAAAAGACAATTCTCGGCGTATTTAAAATTTGCGACAGTAAAAAATTATTTTTTGAAAAATTTACTATAGAAAAGGCAATCCTCGGCGTATTTAAAATTTGCGACAGTAAAAAATTATTTTTTGAAAAATTTACTATAGAAAAGGCAATCCTCGGCGTATTTAAAATTTGCGACAGTAAAAATTTATTTTTTGAAAAATTTACTATAGAAAAGGCAATCCTCGGGGTATTTAAAATTTGCGACAGTAAAAAATTATTTTTTGAAATTTGACTATAGAAAAGGCAATCCTCGGCGTATTTAAAATTTGCGACAGTAAAAAATTATTTTTTGAAAAATTTACTACAGAAAAGTCAATCCTCGGCGTATTTGAAATTTGCGACAGTAAAAAATTATTTTTTGAAAAATTTACTATAGAAAAGGCAATCCTCGACGTATTTAAAATTTGCGACAGTAAAAATTTATTTTTTGACAAATTCACTATAGAAAAGGCAATCCTCGGCGTATTTAAAATTTGCGACAGTAAAAAATTATTTTTTGCAAAATTTACTATAGGAAAGGCAATCCTCGGCGTATTTAAAATTTGCGACAGTAAAAAATTATTTTTTGGCAAATTCACTCTAGAAAAGGTAATCCTCGGGGTATTTAAAATTTTCGACAGTAAAAAATTATTTTTTGACAAATTCACCATAGAAAAGGTAATCCTGGGCGTATTAAAAATTTGCGACCGTAAAAAATGATTTTTTGAGAAATTTACTATAGAAAAGGCAATCCTCGGCGTATTTAAAATTTGCGACAGTAAAAAAATTATTTTTTGAAAAATTTACTACAGAAAAGGCAATCCTCGGCGTATTTAAAATTTGCGACAGTAAAAAAATTATTTTTTGAAAAATTTACTATGGAAAAGGCAATCCTCGGCGTATTTAAAATTTGCGACAGTAAAAAATTATTTTTTGAAAAAATTACTATAGAAAAGGCAATCCTCGGCGTATTTAAAATTTGCGACAGTAAAAAATATTATTTTGACAAATTAACTATAGAAAAGGCAATCCTCGGCGTATTTAAAATTTGCGACAGTAAAAAATTATGTTTTGAAAAATTTACTATAGAAAAGGCAATCCTCGGCGTATTTAAAATATGCGACAGTAAAAATTTATTTTTTGAAAAATTTACAATAGAAAAGGCAATCCTCGGCGTATTTAAAATTTGCGACAGTAAAAAATTATTTTGTGAAAAATTTACTATAGAAAAGGCAATCCTCGGCGTATTTAAAATTTGCGACAGTAAAAAATTATTTTTTGAAAAATTTGCTATAGAAAAGGCAATCCTCAGCGTATTTAAAATTTGCGACAGTAAAGAATTATTTGTTGAAAAAATTACTATAGAAAAGGCAATCCTCGGCGTATTTAAAATTTGCGACAGTAAAAAATTCTTTTTTGAAAAATTTACTATAGAAAAGGCAATCCTCGGCGTATTTAAAATTTGCGACAGTAAAAAATATTATTTTGACAAATTCACTATAGAAAAGGCAATCCTCGGCGTATTTAAAATTTGCGAGAGTAAAAAATTATGTTTTGAAAAATTTACAATAGAAAAGGCAATCCTCGGCGTATTTAAAACTTGCGACAGTAAAATTTATTTTTTGAAAATTTTACTATAGAAAAGGCAATCCTCGGCGTATTTGAAATTTGCGACAGTAAAAAATTATTTTTTGAAAAATTTACTATCGAAAAGGCAATCCTCGGCGTATTTAAAACTTGCGACCTTAAAAAATGATTTTTTGAGAAATTTACTATAGAAAAGGCAATCCTCGGCGTATTTAAAACTTGCGACAGTAAAAATTTATTTTTTGAAAAATTTACTATAGAAAAGGCAATCTCGGCGTATTTAAAATTTGCGACAGTAAAAAATAATTTTTTGAAAAATTTACTATAGAAAAGGCAATCCTCGGCGTATTTAAAATTTGCGACAGTAAAAAATAATTTTTTGAAAAATTTACTATAGAAAAGGCAATCCTCGGCGTATTTAAAATTTAAGACAGTAAAAAATTAGTTTTTGAAAAAATTACTATAGAAAAGGCAATCCTCGGCGTATTTAAAATTTGCGACAGTAAAAAATTATTTTTTGAAAAATTTACTATAGAAAAGGCAATCCTCGGCGTATTTAAAATTTGCTACAGTAAAAAACATTATTTTGACAAATTCACTATAGAAAAGGCAATCCTCGGCGTATTAAAAATTTGCGACAGTAAAAAATTATGTTTTGAAAAATTTACTATAGAAAAGGCAATCCACGGCGTATTTAAAACTTGCGACAGTAAAAATTTATTTTTTGAAAAATTTACTATAGAAAAGGCAATCCTCGGCGTATTTAAAATTTGCGACAGGAAAAAATTTACTATAGAAAAGGCAATCCTCGGCGTATTTAAAATTTGCGACAGCAAAAAAGAATTTTTTGAAAAATTCAGTATAGAAAAGGCAAACATCGGTATATTTAAAATTTGCCACTGTAAAAATTTACTTTTTGACAAATTCACTATAGAAAAGGCAATCCTCGGTATATTTAAAATTTGCCACAGTAAAAATTTATTTTTTGACAAATTCACTATAGAAAAGGCAATCCTCGGCGTATTTAAAATTTGCGACCGTAAAAAATATGATTTTGACAAATTCACTATTGAAAAGGCAATCCTCGGCGTATTTAAAATTTGCGAGAGTAAAAAATTATTTTTTGAATAATTTGCTATAGAAAAGGCAATCCTCGGTGTATTTAAAATTTGCGACAGTAAAAAATTATTTTTTGAAAAATATACTATAGAAAAGGCAATCCTCGGCGTATTTAAAATTTGCGACAATAAAAAATTATGTTTTGAAAAATTTACTATAGAAACGGCAATCCTCGGCGTATTTAAAACTTGCGACAGTAAAAATTTATTTTTTGAAAAATTTACTATAGAAAAGGCAATCCTCGGCGTATTTAAAATTTGCGACAGTAAAAAAATTATTTTTTGAAAAATTTACTATAGAAAAGGCAATCCTCGGCGTATTTAAAATTTGCGACAATAAAAAATTATGTTTTGAAAAATTTACTATAGAAACGGCAATCCTCGGCGTATTTAAAACTTGCGTCAGTAAAAATTTATTTTTTGAAAAATTTACTATAGAAAAGGCAATCCTCGGCGTATTTAAAATTTGCGACAGTAAAAAATTATTTTTTGAAAAATATACTATAGAAAAGGCAATCCTCGGCGTATTTAAAATTTGCGACAATAAAAAATTATGTTTTGAAAAATTTACTATAGAAACGGCAATCCTCGGCGTATTTAAAACTTGCGACAGTAAAAATTTATTTTTTGAAAAATTTACTATAGAAAAGGCAATCCTCGGCGTATTTAAAATTTGCGACAGTAAAAAAATTATTTTTTGAAAAATTTACTATAGAAAAGGCAATCCTCGGCGTATTTAAAATTTGCGACAGTAAAAATTATTTTTTGAAAAATTTACTATAGAAAAGGCAATCCTCGGAGTATTTAAAATTTGCGACAGTAAAAAATTATTTTTTGACAAATTCACTATAGAAAAGGCAATCCTCGGCGTATTTAAAATTTGCGACAGTAAAAAATTATTTTTTGAAAAATTTACTATAGAAAAGGCAATCCTCGGCGTATTTAAAATTTGCGACAGTAAAAAATTATTTTTTGAAAAATATACTATAGAAAAGGCAATCCTCGGCGTATTTAAAATTTGCGACAATAAAAAATTATGTTTTGAAAAATTTACTATAGAAACGGCAATCCTCGGCGTATTTAAAACTTGCGACAGTAAAAATTTATTTTTTGAAAAATTTACTATAGAAAAGGCAATCCTCGGCGTATTAAAAATTTGCGACCGTAAAAAATTATTTTTTGAGAAATTTACTATAGAAAAGGCAATCCTCGGCGTATTTAAAATTTGCGACAGTAAAAAAATTATTTTTTGAAAAATTTACTACAGAAAAGGCAATCCTCGGCGTATTTAAAATTTGCGACAGTAAAAAAATTATTTTTTGAAAAATTTACTATAGAAAAGGCAATCCTCGGCGTATTTAAAATTTGCGAGAGTAAAAAATTATTTTTTGAAAAAATTACTATAGAAAAGGCAATCCTCGGCGTATTTAAAATTTGCGACAGTAAAAAATATTATTTTGACAAATTAACTATAGAAAAGGCAATCCTCGGCGTATTTAAAATTTGCGACAGTAAAAAATTATGTTTTGAAAAATTTACTATAGAAAAGGCAATCCTCGGCGTATTTAAAATATGCGACAGTAAAAATTTATTTTTTGAAAAATTTACAATAGAAAAGGCAATCCTCGGCGTATTTAAAATTTGCGACAGTAAAAAATTATTTTGTGAAAAATTTACTATAGAAAAGGCAATCCTCGGCGTATTTAAAATTTGCGACAGTAAAAAATTATTTTTTGAAAAATTTGCTATACAAAAGGCAATCCTCAGCGTATTTAAAATTTGCGACAGTAAAGAATTATTTGTTGAAAAAATTACTATAGAAAAGGCAATCCTCGGCGTATTTAAAATTTGCGACAGTAAAAAATTCTTTTTTGAAAAATTTACTATAGAAAAGGCAATCCTCGGTGTATTTAAAATTTGCGACAGTAAAAAATATTATTTTGACAAATTCACTATAGAAAAGGCAATCCTCGGCGTATTTAAAATTTGCGAGAGTAAAAAATTATGTTTTGAAAAATTTACAATAGAAAAGGCAATCCTCGGCGTATGTAAAACTTGCGACAGTAAAAATTTATTTTTTGAAAATTTTACTATAGAAAAGGCAATCCTCGGCGTATTTGAAATTTGCGACAGTAAAAAATTATTTTTTGAAAAATTTACTATCGAAAAGGCAATCCTCGGCGTATTTAAAACTTGCGACCTTAAAAAATGATTTTTTGAGAAATTTACTATAGAAAAGGCAATCCTCGGCGTATTTAAAACTTGCGACAGTAAAAATTTATTTTTTGAAAAATTTACTATAGAAAAGGCAATCTCGGCGTATTTAAAATTTGCGACAGTAAAAAATAATTTTTTGAAAAATTTACTATAGAAAAGGCAATCCTCGGCGTATTTAAAATTTGCGACAGTAAAAAATAATTTTTTGAAAAATTTACTATAGAAAAGGCAATCCTCGGCGTATTTAAAATTTAAGACAGTAAAAAATTAGTTTTTGAAAAAATTACTATAGAAAAGGCAATCCTCGGCGTATTTAAAATTTGCGACAGTAAAAAATTATTTTTGAAAAATTTACTATAGAAAAGGCAATCCTCGGCGTATTTAAAATTTGCTACAGTAAAAAACATTATTTTGACAAATTCACTATAGAAAAGGCAATCCTCGGCGTATTAAAAATTTGCGACAGTAAAAAATTATGTTTTGAAAAATTTACTATAGAAAAGGCAATCCACGGCGTATTTAAAACTTGCGACAGTAAAAATTTATTTTTTGAAAAATTTACTATAGAAAAGGCAATCCTCGGCGTATTTAAAATTTGCGACAGGAAAAAATTTACTATAGAAAAGGCAATCCTCGGCGTATTTAAAATTTGCGACAGCAAAAAAGAATTTTTTGAAAAATTCAGTATAGAAAAGGCAAACATCGGTATATTTAAAATTTGCCACTGTAAAAATTTACTTTTTGACAAATTCACTATAGAAAAGGCAATCCTCGGTATATTTAAAATTTGCCACAGTAAAAATTTATTTTTTGACAAATTCACTATAGAAAAGGCAATCCTCGGCGTATTTAAAATTTGCGACCGTAAAAAATATGATTTTGACAAATTCACTATTGAAAAGGCAATCCTCGGCGTATTTAAAATTTGCGAGAGTAAAAAATTATTTTTTGAATAATTTGCTATAGAAAAGGCAATCCTCGGTGTATTTAAAATTTGCGACAGTAAAAAATTATTTTTTGAAAAATTTACTATAGAAAAGGCAATCCTCGGAGTATTTAAAATTTGCGACAGTAAAAAATTATTTTTTGACAAATTCACTATAGAAAAGGCAATCCTCGGCGTATTTAAAATTTGCGACAGTAAAAAATTATTTTTTGAAAAATTTACTATAGAAAAGGCAATCCTCGGCGTATTTAAAATTTGCGACAGTAAAAAATTATTTTTTGAAAAATATACTATAGAAAAGGCAATCCTCGGCGTATTTAAAATTTGCGACAATAAAAAATTATGTTTTGAAAAATTTACTATAGAAACGGCAATCCTCGGCGTATTTAAAACTTGCGACAGTAAAAATTTATTTTTTGAAAAATTTACTATAGAAAAGGCAATCCTCGGCGTATTTAAAATTTGCGACCGTAAAAAAGGATTTTTTGAGAAATTTACTATAGAAAAGGCAATCCTCGGTATATTTAAAATTTGCGACAGTAAAAAATTATTTTTTGGCAAAATCACTATAGAAAAGGCAATCCTCGGGGTATTTAAAATTTTCGACAGTAAAAAATTATTTTTTGACAAATTCACCATAGAAAAGGTAATCCTCGGCGTATTAAAAATTTGCGACCGTAAATAATGATTTTTTGATAAATTTACTATAGAAAAGGCAATCCTCGGCGTATTTAAAATTTGCGACAGTAAAAATTTTTTTTTTTGAAAAATTTACTATAGAAAAGGCAATCCTCGGCGTATTTAAAATTTGCGACAGTAAAAAATTATTTTTTGAAAAATTTACTATAGAAAAGGCAATCCTCGGCGTATTTAAAATTTGCGACAGTAAAAAATATTATTTTGACAAATTCACTATAGAAAAGGCAATCCTCGGCGTATTTAAAATTTGCGACAGTAAAAAATTATGTTTTGAAAAATTTACTATAGAAAAGGCAATCCTCGGCGTATTTAAAACTTGCGACAGTACAAATTTATTTTTTGAAAAATTTACTATAGAAAAAGCAATCCTCGGCGTATTTAAAATTTGCGACAGTAAAAATTTATTTTTTGACAAATTTACTATAGAAAAGGCAATCCTCGGGGTATTTAAAATTTGCGACAGTAAAAAATTATTTTTTGAAATTTTACTATAGAAAAGGCAATCCTCGGCGTATTTAAAATTTGCGACAGTAAAAAATTATTTTTTGAAAAATTTACTATAGAAAAGGCAATCCTCGGCGTATTTAAAATTTGCGACAGTAAAAAATTATTTTTTGAAAAATTTACTATAAAAAAGGCAATCCTCGGCGTATTTAAAATTTGCGACAGTAAAAAATTATTTTTTGAAAAATTTACTATAGAAAAGGCAATCCTCGGCGTATTTAAAATTTGCGACAGTAAAAAATTATTTCTTGAACAAATTACAAAAAAAAGGCAATCCTCGGCGTATTTAAAATTTGCGACAGTAAAAAATTATTTTTTGAAAAATTTACTATAGAAAAGGCAATCCTCGGCGTATTTAAAATTTGCGGCAGTAAAAAATACCATTTTGACAAATTCACTATAGAAAAGGCAATCCTCGGCGTATTTAAAATTTGCGACAGTAAAAAATTATGTTTTGAAAAATTTACTATAGAAAAGGCAATCCTCGGCTTATTTAAAATTTGCGACAGCAAAAAATAATTTTTCGAAAAATTCAGTATAGAAAAGGCAATCATCGGTATGTTTAAAATTTGCCACAGTAAAAATTTATTTTTTGACAAATTCACTATAGAAAAGGCAATCCTCGGTATGTTTAAAATTTGCCACAGTAAAAATTTATTTTTTGACAAATTCACTATAGAAAAGGCAATCCTCGGCGTATTTAAAATTTGCGACCGTAAAAAATATGATTTTGACAAATTCACTATAGAAAAGGCAATCCTCTGCGTATTTAAAATTTGCGACAGTAAAAAATAATTTTTTGAAAAATTTACAATAGAAAAGGCAATACTCGGCGTATTTAAAATTTGCGACAGTAAAAAATTATTTTTTGAAAAATTTACTATAGAAAAGGCAATCCTCGGCGTATTTAAAATTTGCGACAGTAAAAAATTATTTTTTGAAAAATTTGCTATAGAAAAGGCAATCCTCAGCGTATTTAAAATTTGCGACAGTAAAGAATTATTTGTTGAAAAAATTACTATAGAAAAGGCAATCCTCTGCGTATTTAAAATTTGCGACAGTAAAAAATTCTTTTTTGAAAAATTTACTATAGAAAAGGCAATCCTCGGCGTATTTAAAATTTGCGACAGTAAAAAATATTATTTTGACAAATTCACTATAGAAAAGGCAATCCTCGGCGTATTTAAAATTTGCGAGAGTAAAAAATTATGTTTTGAAAAATTTACAATAGAAAAGGCAATCCTCGGCGTATTTAAAACTTGCGACAGTAAAAATTTATTTTTTGAAAATTTTACTATAGAAAAGGCAATCCTCGGCGTATTTGAAATTTGCGACAGTAAAAAATTATTTTTTGAAAAATTTACTATCGAAAAGGCAATCCTCGGCGTATTTAAAACTTGCGACCTTAAAAAATGATTTTTTGAGAAATTTACTATAGAAAAGGCAATCCTCGGCGTATTTAAAACTTGCGACAGTAAAAATTTATTTTTTGAAAAATTTACTATAGAAAAGGCAATTTCGGCGTATTTAAAATTTGCGACAGTAAAAAATAATTTTTTGAAAAATTTACTATAGAAAAGGCAATCCTCGGCGTATTTAAAATTTGCGACAGTAAAAAATATTATTTTGACAAATTCACTATAGAAAAGGCAATCCTCGGCGTATTTAAAATTTGCGACAGTAAAAAATTATGTTTTGAAAAATTTACTATAGAAAAGGCAATCCTCGGCGTATTTAAAACTTGCGACAGTAAAAATTTATTTTTTGAAAAATTTACTATAGAAAAGGCAATCCTCGGCGTATTTAAAATTTGCGACAGTAAAAATTAATTTTTTGAAAAATTTACTATAGAAAAGGCAATCCTCGGGGTATTTAAAATTTGCGACAGTAAAAAATTATTTTTTGAAATTTGACTATAGAAAAGGCAATCCTCGGCGTATTTAAAATTTGCGACAGTAAAAAATTATTTTTTGAAAAATTTACTATAGAAAAGGCAATCCTCGGCGTATTTAAAATTTGGGACAGTAAAAAATTATTTTTTGAAAAATTTACTATAGAAAAGGCAATCCTCGGCGTATTTAAAATTTGCGACAGTAAAAAATTATTTTTTGAAAAATTTACTATAGAAAAGGCAATCCTCGGCGTATTTAAAATTTGCGACAGTAAAATATTATTTTTTGAAAAAATTACTATAGAACAGGCAATCCTCGGCGTATTTAAAATTTGCGACAGTAAAAAATTATTTCTTGAACAAATTACTATAGAAAAGGCAATCCTCGGCGTATTTAAAATTTGCGACAGTAAAAAATTATTTTTTGAAAAATTTACTATAGTAAAGGCAATCCGCGGCGTATTTAAAATTTGCGACAGTAAAAAATACTATTTTGACAAATTCACTATAGAAAAGGCAATCCTCGGCGTATTTAAAATTTGCGACAGTAAAAAATTATGTTTTGAAAAATTTACTATAGAAAAGGCAATCCTCGGCTTATTTAAAATTTGCGACAGCAAAAAATAATTTTTTGAAAAATTCAGTATAGAAAAGGCAATCATCGGTATGTTTAAAATTTGCCACAGTAAAAATTTATTTTTTGACAAATTCACTATAGAAAAGGCAATGCTCGGTATGTTTAAAATTTGCCACAGTAAAAATTTATTTTTTGACAAATTCACTATAGAAAAGGCAATCCTCGGCGTATTTAAAATTTGCGACCGTAAAAAATATGATTTTGACAAATTCACTATAGAAAAGGCAATCCTCTGCGTATTTAAAATTTGCGACAGTAAAAAATTATTATTTGGCAAATTCACTATAGAAAAGGCAATCCTCGGGGTATTTAAAATTTTCGACAGTAAAAAATTATTTTTTGAAAAATTTACTATAGAAAAGGTAATCCTCGGCGTATTAAAAATTTGCGAACGTAAATAATGATTTTTTGAGAAATTTACTATAGAAAAGGCAATCCTCGGCGTATTTAAAATTTGCGACAGTAAAAATTTATTTTTTGAAAAATTTACTATAGAAAAGGCAATCCTCGGCGTATTTAAAATTTGCGACAGTAAAAAATTATTTTTTGATAAATTTACTATAGAAAAGGCAATCCTGGGCGTATTTAAAATTTGCGACAGTAAAAAATATTATTTTGGCAAATTCGCTATAGAAAAGGCAATCCTCGGCGTATTTAAAATTTGCGACAGTAAAAAATTATGTTTTGAAAAATTTACTATAGAAAAGGCAATCCTCGGCGTATTTAAAACTTGGGACAGTAAAAATTTATCTTTTGAAAAATTTACTATAGAAAGGCAATCCTCGGCGCATTTAAAACTTGCGACAGTAAAAATTTATTTTTTGAAAAATTTACTATAGAAAAGGCAATCCTCGGCGTATTTAAAATTTGCGACAGTAAAAAATATTTTTTGAAAAATTTACTATAGAAAAGGCAATCCTCGGCGTATTAAAAATTTGCGACAGTAAAAAATATTATTTTGACAAATTCACTATAGAAAAGGCAATCCTCGGCGTATTTAAAATTTGCGACAGTAAAAAATTATGTTTTGAAAAATTTACTATAGAAAAGGCAAACCTCGGCGTATTTAAAATTTGCGACCGTAAAAAATGATTTTTTGAGAAATTTACTATAGAAAAGGCAAACCTCGGCGTATTTAAAATTGGCGACAGTAAAAAATACTATTTTGACAAATTCACTATAGAAAAGGCAATCCTCGGCGTATTTAAAATTTGCGACAGTAAAAAATTATGTTTTGAAAAATTTACTATAGAAAAGGCAATCCTCGGCTTATTTAAAATTTGCGACAGCAAAAAATAATTTTTTGAAAAATTCAGTATAGAAAAGGTAATCATCGGTATGTTTAAAATTTGCCACAGTAAAAATTTATTTTTTGACAAATTCACTATACAAAAGGCAATCCCCGGCGTATTTAAAATTTGGACCGTAAAAAATTTGATTTTGACAAATTCACTATAGAAAAGGCAATCCTCGGCGTATTTAAAATTTGCGAGAGTAAAAAATTATTTTTTGAAAAATTTACTATAGAAAAAGCAGTCCTCGGCGTATTTAAAATTTGCGACAGTAAAAAATTATTTTTTGAAAAATTTACTATAGAAAAGGCAATCCTCGGCGTATTTAAAATTTGCGACCGTAAAAAATGATTTTTTGAGAAATTTACTATAGAAAAGGCAATCCTCGGTATATTTAAAATTTGCGACAGTAAAAAATATTTTTTGAAAAATTTACTATAGAAAAGGCAATCCTCGGCGTATTAAAAATTTGCGACAGTAAAAAATATTATTTTGACAAATTCACTATAGAAAAGGCAATCCTCGGCGTATTTAAAATTTGCGACAGTAAAAAATTATGTTTTGAAAAATTTACTATAGAAAAGGCAAACCTCGGCGTATTTAAAATTTGCGACCGTAAAAAATGATTTTTTGAGAAATTTTCTATAGAAAAGGCAAACCTCGGCGTATTTAAAATTGGCGACAGTAAAAAATTATTTTTTGAAAAATTTACTATAGAAAATGCAATCCTCGGCGTATTTAAAACTTGCGACAGTAAAAATTTATTTTTTGACAAATTCACTATAGAAAAGGCAATCCTCGGCGTATTTAAAATTTGCGACAGTAAAAAATTATTTCTTGAACAAATTACTATAGAAAAGGCAATCCTCGGCGTATTTAAAATTTGCGACAGTAAAAAATTATTTTTTGAAAAATTTACTATAGAAAAGGCAATCCTCGGCGTATTTAAAATTTGCGACAGTAAAAAATACTATTTTGAACAAATTCACTATAGAAAAGGCAATCCTCGGCGTATTTAAAATTTGCGACAGTAAAAAATTATGTTTTGAAAAATTTACTATACAAAAGGCAATCCTCGGCTTATTTAAAATTTGCGACAGCAAAAATAATTTTTTGAAAAATTCAGTATAGAAAAGGCAATCATCGGTATATTTATAATTTGCCACTGTAAAAATTTATTTTTTGACAAATTCACTATAGAAAAGGCAATCCTCGGTACGTTTAAAATTTGCCACAGTAAAAATTTATTTTTTGACAAATTCACTATACAAAAGGCAATCCTCGGCGTATTTAAAATTTGGACCGTAAAAAATTTGATTTTGACAAATTCACTATAGAAAAGGCAATCCTCGGCGTATTTAAAATTTGCGAGAGTAAAAAATTATTTTTTGAAAAATTTACTATGGAAAAAGCAGTCCTCGGCGTATTTAAAATTTGCGACAGTAAAAAATTATTTTTTGAAAAATTTACTATAGAAAAGGCAATCCTCGGCGTATTTAAAATTTGCGACCGTAAAAAATGATTTTTTGAGAAATTTACTATAGAAAAGGCAATCCTCGGTATATTTAAAATTTGCGACAGTAAAAAATTATTTTTTGGCAAAATCACTATAGAAAAGGCAATCCTCGGGGTATTTAAAATTTTCGACAGTAAAAAATTATTTTTTGACAAATTCACCATAGAAAAGGTAATCCTCGGCGTATTAAAAATTTGCGACCGTAAATAATGATTTTTTGAGAAATTTACTATAGAAAAGGCAATCCTCGGCGTATTTAAAATTTGCGACAGTAAAAAATATTTTTTGGAAAATTTAATATAGGAAAGGCAATCCTCGGCGTATTAAAAATTTGCGACAGTAAAAAATATTATTTTGACAAATTCACTATAGAAAAAGGCAATCCTCGGCGTATTTAAAATTTGCGACAGTAAAAAATTATGTTTTGAAGAATTTACTATAGAAAAGGCAAACCTCGGCGTATTTAAAATTTGCGACAGTAAAAAATTATTTTTTGAAAAATTTACTATAGAAAAGGCAATCCTCGGCGTATTTAAAACTTGCGACAGTAAAAAATATTATTTTGACAAATTCACTATAGAAAAGGCAATCCTCGGCGTATTTAAAATTTGCGACAGTAAAAAATTATGTTTGAAAAATTTACTATAGAAAAGGCAATCCTCGGCGTATTTAAAACTTGCGACAGTAAAAATTTATTTTTTTGAAAAATTTACTATAGAAAAGGCAATCCTCGGCGTATTTAAAACTTGCGACAGTAAAAATTTATTTTTTGAAAAATTTACTATAGAAAGGCAATCCTCGGCGTATTTAAAACTTGCGACAGTAAAAATTTATTTTTTGAAAAATTTACTATAGAAAAGGCAATCCTCGGCGTATTTAAAATTTGCGACAGTAAAAAATATTTTTTGGAAAATTTAATATAGGAAAGGCAATCCTCGGCGTATTAAAAATTTGCGACAGTAAAAAATATTATTTTGACAAATTCACTATAGAAAAGGCAATCCTCGGCGTATTTAAAATTTGCGACAGTAAAAAATTATGTTTTGAAAAATTTACTATAGAAAAGGCAAACCTCGGCGTATTTAAAATTTGCGACCGTAAAAAATGATTTTTTGAGAAATTTACTATAGAAAAGGCAAACCTCGGCGTATTTAAAATTGGCGACAGTAAAAAATTATTTTTTGAAAAATTTACTATAGAAAAGGCAATCCTCGGCGTATTTAAAACTTGCGACAGTAAAAATTTATTTTTTGACAAATTCACTATAGAAAAGGCAATCCTCGGCGTATTTAAAATTTGCGACAGTAAAAAATTATTTCTTGAACAAATTACTATAGAAAAGGCAATCCTCGGCGTATTTAAAATTTGCGACAGTAAAAAATTATTTTTTGAAAAATTTACTATAGAAAAGGCAATCCTCGGCGTATTTAAAATTTGCGACAGTAAAAAATACTATTTTGACAAATTCACTATAGAAAAGGCAATCCTCGGCGTATTTAAAATTTGTATTTAAAATTTGCGACAGTAAAAAATTATGTTTTGAAAAATTTACTATAGAAAAGGCAATCCTCGGCTTATTTAAAATTTGCGACAGCAAAAAATAATTTTTTGAAAAATTCAGTATAGAAAAGGCAATCATCGGTATGTTTAAAATTTGCCACAGTAAAAATTTATTTTTTGACAAATTCACTATACAAAAGGCAATCCTCGGCGTATTTAAAATTTGGACCGTAAAAAATTTGATTTTGACAAATTCACTATAGAAAAGGCAATCCTCGGCGTATTTAAAATTTGCGAGAGTAAAAAATTATTTTTTGAAAAATTTACTATAGAAAAAGCAGTCCTCGGCGTATTTAAAATTTGCGACAGTAAAAAATTATTTTTTGAAAAATTTACTATAGAAAAGGCAATCCTCGGCGTATTTAAAATTTGCGACCGTAAGAAATGATTTTTTGAGAAATTTACTATAGAAAAGGCAATCCTCGGTATATTTAAAATTTGCGACAGTAAAAAATATTTTTTGAAAAATTTACTATAGAAAAGGCAATCCTCGGCATATTAAAAATTTGCGACAGTAAAAAATATTATTTTGACAAATTCACTATAGAAAAGGCAATCCTCGGCGTATTTAAAACTTGCGACAGTAAAAATTTATTTTTTGACAAATTCACTATAGAAAAGGCAATCCTCGGCGTATTTAAAATTTGCGACAGTAAAAAATTATGTTTTGAAAAATTTACTATAGAAAAGGCAAACCTCGGCGTATTTAAAATTTGCGACCGTAAAAAATGATTTTTTGAGAAATTTACTATAGAAAAGGCAAACCTCGGCGTATTTAAAATTGGCGACAGTAAAAAATTATTTTTTGAAAAATTTACTATAGAAAAGGCAATCCTCGGCGTATTTAAAACTTGCGACAGTAAAAATTTATTTTTTGACAAATTCACTATAGAAAAGGCAAACCTCGGCGTATTTAAAATTTGCGACCGTAAAAAATGATTTTTTGAGAAATTTACTATAGAAAAGGCAACCTCGGCGTATTTAAAATTGGCGACAGTAAAAAATTATTTTTTGAAAAATTTACTATAGAAAAGGCAATCCTCGGCGTATTTAAAACTTGCGACAGTAAAAATTATTTTTTGACAAATTCACTATAGAAAAGGCAATCCTCGGCGTATTTAAAATTTGCGACAGTAAAAAATTTTGTTTTGAAAAATTTACTATAGAAAAGGCAATCCTCGGCTTATTTAAAATTTGCGACAGCAAAAAATAATTTTTTGAAAAATTCAGTATAGAAAAGGCAATCATCGGTATATTTATAATTTGCCACTGTAAAAATTATTTTTTGACAAATTCACTATAGAAAAGGCAATCCTCGGTATGTTTAAAATTTGCCACAGTAAAAAATTTATTTTTTGACAAATTCACTATACAAAAGGCAATCCTCGGCGTATTTAAAATTTGGACCGTAAAAAATTTGATTTTGACAAATTCACTATAGAAAAGGCAATCCTCGGCGTATTTAAAATTTGCGAGAGTAAAAAATTATTTTTGAAAAATTTAGTATAGAAAAAGCAGTCCTCGGCGTATTTAAAATTGCGACAGTAAAAAATTATTTTTTGAAAAATTTACTATAGAAAAGGCAATCCTCGGCGTATTTAAATTTGCGACCGTAAAAAATGATTTTTTGAGAAATTTACTATAGAAAGGCAATCCTCGGAATATTTAAAATTTGCGACAGTAAAAAATTATTTTTTGGCAAAATCACTATAGAAAAGGCAATCCTCGGGGTATTTAAATTTTCGACAGTAAAAATTATTTTTTGACAAATTCACCATAGAAAAGGTAATCCTCGGCGTATTAAAAATTTGCGACCGTAAATAATGATTTTTTGAGAAATTTACTATAGAAAAGGCAATCCTCGGCGTATTTAAAATTTGCGACAGTAAAATTTATTTTTTGAAAAATTTACTATAGAAAAGGCAATCCTCGGCGTATTTAAAATTTGCGACAGTAAAAAAATTATTTTTTGAAAAATTTACTATAGAAAAGGCAATCCTCGGCGTATTTAAAACTTGCGACAGTAAAAAATATTATTTTGACAAATTCACTATAGAAAAGGCAATCCTCGGCGTATTTAAAATTTGCGACAGTAAAAAATTATGTTTTGAAAAATTTACTATAGAAAAGGCAATCCTCGGCGTATTTAAAACTTGCGACAGTAAAAATTTATTTTTTGAAAAATTTACTATAGAAAAGGCAATCCTCGGCGTATTTAAAACTTGCGACAGTAAAAATTTATTTTTTGAAAAATTTACTATAGAAAGGCAATCCTCGGCGTATTTAAAACTTGCGACAGTAAAAATTTATTTTTTGAAAAATTTACTATAGAAAAGGCAATCCTCGGCGTATTTAAAATTTGCGACAGTAAAAAATATTTTTTGAAAAATTTACTATAGGAAAGGCAATCCTCGGCGTATTAAAAATTTGCGACAGTAAAAAATATTATTTTGACAAATTCACTATAGAAAAGGCAATCCTCGGCGTATTTAAAATTTGCGACAGTAAAAAATTATGTTTTGAAAAATTTACTATAGAAAAGGCAAACCTCGGCGTATTTAAAATTTGCGACCGTAAAAAATGATTTTTTGAGAATTTACTATAGAAAGGCAAACCTCGGCGTATTTAAAATTGGCGACAGTAAAAAATTATTTTTTGAAAAATTTACTATAGAAAAGGCAATCCTCGGCGTATTTAAAACTTGCGACAGTAAAAATTTATTTTTGACAAATTCACTATAGAAAAGGCAATCCTCGGCGTATTTAAAATTTGCGACAGTAAAAAATTATTTCTTGAACAAATTACTATAGAAAAGGCAATCCTCGGCGTATTTAAAATTTGCGACAGTAAAAAATTATTTTTTGAAAAATTTACTATAGAAAAGGCAATCCTCGGCGTATTTAAAATTTGCGACAGTAAAAAATACTATTTTGACAAATTCACTATAGAAAAGGCAATCCTCGGCGTATTTAAAATTTGCGACAGTAAAAAATTATGTTTTGAAAAATTTACTATAGAAAAGGCAATCCTCGGCTTATTTAAAATTTGCGACAGCAAAAAATAATTTTTTGAAAAATTCAGTATAGAAAAGGCAATCATCGGTATGTTTAAAATTTGCCACAGTAAAAATTTATTTTTTGACAAATTCACTATACAAAAGGCAATCCTCGGCGTATTTAAAATTTGGACCGTAAAAAATTTGATTTTGACAAATTCACTATAGAAAAGGCAATCCTCGGCGTATTTAAAATTTGCGAGAGTAAAAAATTATTTTTTGAAAAATTTACTATAGAAAAAGCAGTCCTCGGCGTATTTAAAATTTGCGACAGTAAAAAATTATTTTTGAAAAATTTACTATAGAAAAGGCAATCCTCGGCGTATTTAAAATTTGCGACCGTAAAAATGATTTTTTGAGAAATTTACTATAGAAAAGGCAATCCTCGGTATATTTAAAATTTGCGACAGTAAAAAATATTTTTTGAAAAATTTTCTATATAAAAGGCAATCCTCGGCGTATTAAAAATTTGCGACAGTAAAAAATATTATTTTGACAAATTCACTATAGAAAAGGCAATCCTCGGCGTATTTAAAATTTGCGACAGTAAAAAATTATGTTTTGAAAAATTTACTATAGAAAAGGCAAACCTCGGAGTATTTAAAATTTGCGACCGTAAAAAATGACTTTTTGAGAAATTTACTATAGAAAAGGCAAACCTCGGCGTATTTAAAATTGGCGACAGTAAAAAATTATTTTTTGAAAAATTTACTATAGAAAAGGCAATCCTCGGCGTATTTAAAACTTGCGACAGTAAAAATTTATTTTTTGACAAATTCACTATAGAAAAGGCAATCCTCGGCGTATTTAAAATTTGCGACAGTAAAAAATTATTTTTGAAAAATTTACTATAGAAAAGGCAATCCTCGGCGTATTTAAAATTTGCGACAGTAAAAAATACTATTTTGACAATTCACTATAGAAAAGGCAATCTCCTCGTATTTAAAATTTGCGACAGTAAAAAATTATGTTTTGAAAATTTACTATAGAAAAGGCAATCCTCGGCTTATTAAATTTGCGACAGCAAAAAATAATTTTTTGAAAAATTCAGTATAGAAAAGGCAATCATCGGTATATTTATAATTTGCCACTGTAAAAATTTATTTTTTGACAAATTCACTATAGAAAAGGCAATCCTCGGTATGTTAAAATTTGCCACAGTAAAAATTTATTTTTTGACAAATTCACTATACAAAAGGCAATACTCGGCGTATTTAAAATTTGGACCGTAAAAAATTTGATTTTGACAATTCACTATAGAAAAGGCAATCCTCGGCGTATTTAAAATTTGCGAGAGTAAAAATTATTTTTTGAAAAATTTACTATAGAAAAAGCAGTCCTCGGCGTATTTAAAATTTGCGACAGTAAAAAATTATTTTTTGAAAAATTTACTATAGAAAAGGCAATCCTCGGCGTATTTAAAATTTGCGACCGTAAAAAATGATTTTTTGAGAAATTTACTATAGAAAAGGCAATCCTCGGTATATTTAAAATTTGCGACAGTAAAAAATTATTTTTTGGCAAAATCACTATAGAAAAGGCAATCCTCGGGGTATTTAAAATTTTCGACAGTAAAAAATTATTTTTTGACAAATTCACCATAGAAAAGGTAATCCTCGGCGTATTAAAAATTTGCGACCGTAAATAATGATTTTTTGAGAAATTTACTATAGAAAAGGCAATCCTCGGCGTATTTAAAATTTGCGACAGTAAAAATTATTTTTTGAAAAATTTACTATAGAAAAGGCAATCCTCGGCGTATTTAAAATTTGCGACAGTAAAAAATTATTTTTTGAAAAATTTACTATAGAAAAGGCAATCCTCGGCGTATTTAAAATTTGCACAGTAAAAAATATTATTTTGACAAATTCACTATAGAAAAGGCAATCCTCGGCGTATTTAAAATTTGCGACAGTAAAAAATTATGTTTTGAAAAATTTACTATAGAAAAGGCAATCCTCGGCGTATTTAAAACTTGCGACAGTAAAAATTTATTTTTTGAAAAATTTACTATAGAAAAGGCAATCCTCGGCGTATTTAAAACTTGCGACAGTAAAAATTAATTTTTTGAAACAATTTACTATAGAAAAGGCAATCCTCGGCGTATTTAAAATTTGCGACAGTAAAAAATTATTTTTTGAAAAATTTACTATAGAAAAGGCAATCCTCGGCGTATTTAAAATTTGCGACAGTAAAAAATATTATTTTGACAAATTCACTATAGAAAAGGCAATCCTCGGCGAATTTAAAATTTGCGACAGTAAAAAATTATGTTTTGAAAAATTTACTATAGAAAAGGCAATCCTCGGCGTATTTAAAATTTGCGACCGTAAAAAATGATTTTTTGAGAAATTTACTATAGAAAAGGCAATCCTCGGCGTATTTAAAATTGGCGACAGTAAAAAATTATTTTTTGAATAATTTACTATAGAAAAGGCAATCCTCGGCGTATTTAAAACTTGCGACAGTAAAAATTTATTTTTTGACAAATTCACTATAGAAAAGGCAATCCTCGGCGTATTTAAAATTTGCGACAGTAAAAAATTATTTCTTGAACAAATTACTATAGAAAAGGCAACCCTCGGCGTATTTAAAATTTGCGACAGTAAAAAATTATTTTTTGAAAAATTTACTATAGAAAAGGCAATCCTCGGCGTATTAAAAATTTGCGACAGTAAAAAATACTATTTTGACAAATTCACTATAGAAAAGGCAATCCTCGGCGTATTTAAAATTTGCGACAGTAAAAAATTATGTTTTGAAAAACTTACTATAGAAAAGGCAATCCTTGGCTTATTTAAAATTTGCGACAGCAAAAAATAATTTTTTTAAAAATTCAGTATAGAAAAGGCAATCATCGGTATATTTATACTTTGCCACTGTAAAAATTTATTTTTTGACAAATTCACTATAGAAAAGGCAATCCTCGGTATGTTTAAAATTTGCCACAGTAAAAATTTATTTTTTGACAAATTCACTATAGAAAAGGCAATCCTCGGCGTATTTAAAATTTGCGACCGTAAAAAATATGATTTTGACAAATTCACTATAGAAAAGGCAATCCTCTGCGTATTTAAAATTTGCGACAGTAAAAAATTATTTTTTGGCAAATTCACTATAGAAAAGGCAATCCTCGGGGTATTTAAAATTTTCGACAGTAAAAAATTATTTTTTGACAAATTCACCATAGAAAAGGTAATCCTCGGCGTTTTAAAAATTTGCGACCGTAAATAATGATTTTTTGAGAAATTTACTATAGAAAAGGCAATCCTCGACGTATTTAAAATTTGCGACAGTAAAAATGTATTTTTTGAAAAATTTACTATAGAAAAGGCCATCCTCGGCGTATTTAAAATTTGCGACAGTAAAAAATTATTTTTTGATAAATTTACTATAGAAAAGGCAATCCTCGGCGTATTTAAAATTTGCGACAGTAAAAAATATTATTTTGACAAATTCACTATAGAAAAGGCAATACTCGGCGTATTTAAAATTTGCGACAGTAAAAAATTATGTTTTGAAAAATTTACAATAGAAAAGGCAAACCTCGGCGTATTTAAAATTTGCGACCGTAAAAAATGATTTTTTGAGAAATTTACTATAGAAAAGGCAAACCTCGGCGTATTTAAAATTGGCGACAGTAAAAAATTATTTTTTGAAAAATTTACTATAGAAAAGGCAATCCTCGGCGTATTTAAAACTTGCGACAGTAAAAATTTATTTTTTGACAAATTCACTATAGAAAAGGCAATCCTCGGCGTATTTAAAATTTGCGACAGTAAAAAATTATTTTTTGAAAAATTTACTATAGAAAAGGCAATCCTCGGCGTATTTAAAATTTGCGACAGTAAAAAATACTATTTTGACAAATTCACTATAGAAAAGGCAATCCTCGGCGTATTTAAAATTTGCGACAGTAAAAAATTATTTTTTGAAAAATTTACTATAGAAAAGGCAATCCTCGGCGTATTTAAAATTTGCGACAGTAAAAAATACTATTTTGACAAATTCACTATAGAAAAGGCAATCCTCGGCGTATTTAAAATTTGCGACAGTAAAAAATTATGTTTTGAAAAATTTACTATAGAAAAGGCAATCCTCGGCTTATTTAAAATTTGCGACAGCAAAAAATAATTTTTTGAAAAATTCAGTATAGAAAAGGCAATCATCGGTATATTTATAATTTGCCACTGTAAAAATTTATTTTTTGACAAATTCACTATAGAAAAGGCAATCCTCGGTATGTTTAAAATTTGCCACAGTAAAAATTTATTTTTTGACAAATTCACTATACAAAAGGCAATCCTCGGCGTATTTAAAATTTGGACCGTAAAAAATTTGATTTTGACAAATTCACTATAGAAAAGGCAATCCTCGGCGTATTTAAAATTTGCGAGAGTAAAAAATTATTTTTTGAAAAATTTAGTATAGAAAAAGCAGTCCTCGGCGTATTTAAAATTTGCGACAGTAAAAAATTATTTTTTGAAAAATTTACTATAGAAAAGGCAATCCTCGGCGTATTTAAAATTTGCGACCGTAAAAAATGATTTTTTGAGAAATTTACTATAGAAAAGGCAATCCTCGGAATATTTAAAATTTGCGACAGTAAAAAATTATTTTTTGGCAAAATCACTATAGAAAAGGCAATCCTCGGGGTATTTAAAATTTTCGACAGTAAAAAATTATTTTTTGACAAATTCACCATAGAAAAGGTAATCCTCGGCGTATTAAAAATTTGCGACCGTAAATAATGATTTTTTGAGAAATTTACTATAGAAAAGGCAATCCTCGGCGTATTTAAAATTTGCGACAGTAAAAATTTATTTTTTGAAAAATTTACTATAGAAAAGGCAATCCTCGGCGTATTTAAAATTTGCGACAGTAAAAAATTATTTTTTGAAAAATTTACTATAGAAAAGGCAATCCTCGGCGTATTTAAAACTTGCGACAGTAAAAAATATTATTTTGACAAATTCACTATAGAAAAGGCAATCCTCGGCGTATTTAAAATTTGCGACAGTAAAAAATTATGTTTTGAAAAATTTACTATAGAAAAGGCAATCCTCGGCGTATTTAAAACTTGCGACAGTAAAAATTTATTTTTTGAAAAATTTACTATAGAAAAGGCAATCCTCGGCGTATTTAAAACTTGCGACAGTAAAAATTTATTTTTTGAAAAATTTACTATAGAAAGGCAATCCTCGGCGTATTTAAAACTTGCGACAGTAAAAATTTATTTTTTGAAAAATTTACTATAGAAAAGGCAATCCTCGGCGTATTTAAAATTTGCGACAGTAAAAAATATTTTTTGAAAAATTTACTATAGGAAAGGCAATCCTCGGCGTATTAAAAATTTGCGACAGTAAAAAATATTATTTTGACAAATTCACTATAGAAAAGGCAATCCTCGGCGTATTTAAAATTTGCGACAGTAAAAAATTATGTTTTGAAAAATTTACTATAGAAAAGGCAAACCTCGGCGTATTTAAAATTTGCGACCGTAAAAAATGATTTTTTGAGAAATTTACTATAGAAAAGGCAAACCTCGGCGTATTTAAAATTGGCGACAGTAAAAAATTATTTTTTGAAAAATTTACTATAGAAAAGGCAATCCTCGGCGTATTTAAAACTTGCGACAGTAAAAATTTATTTTTTGACAAATTCACTATAGAAAAGGCAATCCTCGGCGTATTTAAAATTTGCGACAGTAAAAAATTATTTCTTGAACAAATTACTATAGAAAAGGCAATCCTCGGCGTATTTAAAATTTGCGACAGTAAAAAATTATTTTTTGAAAAATTTACTATAGAAAAGGCAATCCTCGGCGTATTTAAAATTTGCGACAGTAAAAAATACTATTTTGACAAATTCACTATAGAAAAGGCAATCCTCGGCGTATTTAAAATTTGCGACAGTAAAAAATTATGTTTTGAAAAATTTACTATAGAAAAGGCAATCCTCGGCTTATTTAAAATTTGCGACAGCAAAAAATAATTTTTTGAAAAATTCAGTATAGAAAAGGCAATCATCGGTATGTTTAAAATTTGCCACAGTAAAAATTTATTTTTTGACAAATTCACTATACAAAAGGCAATCCTCGGCGTATTTAAAATTTGGACCGTAAAAAATTTGATTTTGACAAATTCACTATAGAAAAGGCAATCCTCGGCGTATTTAAAATTTGCGAGAGTAAAAAATTATTTTTTGAAAAATTTACTATAGAAAAAGCAGTCCTCGGCGTATTTAAAATTTGCGACAGTAAAAAATTATTTTTTGAAAAATTTACTATAGAAAAGGCAATCCTCGGCGTATTTAAAATTTGCGACCGTAAAAAATGATTTTTTGAGAAATTTACTATAGAAAAGGCAATCCTCGGTATATTTAAAATTTGCGACAGTGAAAAATATTTTTTGAAAAATTTTCTATATAAAAGGCAATCCTCGGCGTATTAAAAATTTGCGACAGTAAAAAATATTATTTTGACAAATTCACTATAGAAAAGGCAATCCTCGGCGTATTTAAAATTTGCGACAGTAAAAAATTATGTTTTGAAAAATTTACTATAGAAAAGGCAAACCTCGGAGTATTTAAAATTTGCGACCGTAAAAAATGACTTTTTGAGAAATTTACTATAGAAAAGGCAAACCTCGGCGTATTTAAAATTGGCGACAGTAAAAAATTATTTTTTGAAAAATTTACTATAGAAAAGGCAATCCTCGGCGTATTTAAAACTTGCGACAGTAAAAATTTATTTTTTGACAAATTCACTATAGAAAAGGCAATCCTCGGCGTATTTAAAATTTGCGACAGTAAAAAATTATTTTTTGAAAAATTTACTATAGAAAAGGCAATCCTCGGCGTATTTAAAATTTGCGACAGTAAAAAATACTATTTTGACAAATTCACTATAGAAAAGGCAATCCTAGTCGTATTTAAAATTTGCGACAGTAAAAAATTATGTTTTGAAAAATTTACTATAGAAAAGGCAATCCTCGGCTTATTTAAAATTTGCGACAGCAAAAAATAATTTTTTGAAAAATTCAGTATAGAAAAGGCAATCATCGGTATATTTATAATTTGCCACTGTAAAAATTTATTTTTTGACAAATTCACTATAGAAAAGGCAATCCTCGGTATGTTTAAAATTTGCCACAGTAAAAATTTATTTTTTGACAAATTCACTATACAAAAGGCAATACTCGGCGTATTTAAAATTTGGACCGTAAAAAATTTGATTTTGACAAATTCACTATAGAAAAGGCAATCCTCGGCGTATTTAAAATTTGCGAGAGTAAAAAATTATTTTTTGAAAAATTTACTATAGAAAAAGCAGTCCTCGGCGTATTTAAAATTTGCGACAGTAAAAAATTATTTTTTGAAAAATTTACTATAGAAAAGGCAATCCTCGGCGTATTTAAAATTTGCGACCGTAAAAAATGATTTTTTGAGAAATTTACTATAGAAAAGGCAATCCTCGGTATATTTAAAATTTGCGACAGTAAAAAATTATTTTTTGGCAAAATCACTATAGAAAAGGCAATCCTCGGGGTATTTAAAATTTTCGACAGTAAAAAATTATTTTTTGACAAATTCACCATAGAAAAGGTAATCCTCGGCGTATTAAAAATTTGCGACCGTAAATAATGATTTTTTGAGAAATTTACTATAGAAAAGGCAATCCTCGGCGTATTTAAAATTTGCGACAGTAAAAATTTATTTTTTGAAAAATTTACTATAGAAAAGGCAATCCTCGGCGTATTTAAAATTTGCGACAGTAAAAAATTATTTTTTGAAAAATTTACTATAGAAAAGGCAATCCTCGGCGTATTTAAAATTTGCGACAGTAAAAAATATTATTTTGACAAATTCACTATAGAAAAGGCAATCCTCGGCGTATTTAAAATTTGCGACAGTAAAAAATTATGTTTTGAAAAATTTACTATAGAAAAGGCAATCCTCGGCGTATTTAAAACTTGCGACAGTAAAAATTTATTTTTTGAAAAATTTACTATAGAAAAGGCAATCCTCGGCGTATTTAAAACTTGCGACAGTAAAAATTAATTTTTTGAAAAATTTACTATAGAAAAGGCAATCCTCGGCGTATTTAAAATTTGCGACAGTAAAAAATTATTTTTTGAAAAATTTACTATAGAAAAGGCAATCCTCGGCGTATTTAAAATTTGCGACAGTAAAAAATATTATTTTGACAAATTCACTATAGAAAAGGCAATCCTCGGCGAATTTAAAATTTGCGACAGTAAAAAATTATGTTTTGAAAAATTTACTATAGAAAAGGCAATCCTCGGCGTATTTAAAATTTGCGACCGTAAAAAATGATTTTTTGAGAAATTTACTACAGAAAAGGCAATCCTCGGCGTATTTAAAATTGGCGACAGTAAAAAATTATTTTTTGAATAATTTACTATAGAAAAGGCAATCCTCGGCGTATTTAAAACTTGCGACAGTAAAAATTTATTTTTTGACAAATTCACTATAGAAAAGGCAATCCTCGGCGTATTTAAAATTTGCGACAGTAAAAAATTATTTCTTGAACAAATTACTATAGAAAAGGCAACCCTCGGCGTATTTAAAATTTGCGACAGTAAAAAATTATTTTTTGAAAAATTTACTATAGAAAAGGCAATCCTCGGCGTATTAAAAATTTGCGACAGTAAAAAATACTATTTTGACAAATTCACTATAGAAAAGGCAATCCTCGGCGTATTTAAAATTTGCGACAGTAAAAAATTATGTTTTGAAAAACTTACTATAGAAAAGGCAATCCTTGGCTTATTTAAAATTTGCGACAGCAAAAAATAATTTTTTTAAAAATTCAGTATAGAAAAGGCAATCATCGGTATATTTATACTTTGCCACTGTAAAAATTTATTTTTTGACAAATTCACTATAGAAAAGGCAATCCTCGGTATGTTTAAAATTTGCCACAGTAAAAATTTATTTTTTGACAAATTCACTATAGAAAAGGCAATCCTCGGCGTATTTAAAATTTGCGACCGTAAAAAATATGATTTTGACAAATTCACTATAGAAAAGGCAATCCTCTGCGTATTTAAAATTTGCGACAGTAAAAAATTATTTTTTGGCAAATTCACTATAGAAAAGGCAATCCTCGGGGTATTTAAAATTTTCGACAGTAAAAAATTATTTTTTGACAAATTCACCATAGAAAAGGTAATCCTCGGCGTTTTAAAAATTTGCGACCGTAAATAATGATTTTTTGATAAATTTACTATAGAAAAGGCAATCCTCGGCGTATTTAAAATTTGCGACAGTAAAAATGTATTTTTTGAAAAATTTACTATAGAAAAGGCCATCCTCGGCGTATTTAAAATTTGCGACAGTAAAAAATTATTTTTTGATAAATTTACTATAGAAAAGGCAATCCTCGGCGTATTTAAAATTTGCGACAGTAAAAAATATTATTTTGACAAATTCACTATAGAAAAGGCAATACTCGGCGTATTTAAAATTTGCGACAGTAAAAAATTATGTTTTGAAAAATTTACTATAGAAAAGGCAATCCTCGGCGTATTTAAAACTTGCGACAGTAAAAATTTATCTTTTGAAAAATTTACTATAGAAAGGGAATCCTCGGCGTATTTAAAACTTGCGACAGTAAAAATTTATTTTTTGAAAAATTTACTATAGAAAAGGCAATCCTCGGCGTATTTAAAATTTGCGACAGTAAAAAATATTTTTTGAAAAATTTACTATAGAAAAGGCAATCCTCGGCGTATTAAAAATTTGCGACAGTAAAAAATATTATTTTGACAAATTCACTATAGAAAAGGCAATCCTCGGCGTATTTAAAATTTGCGACAGTAAAAAATTATGTTTTGAAGAATTTACTATAGAAAAGGCAAACCTCGGCGTATTTAAAATTTGCGACCGTAAAAAATGATTTTTTGAGAAATTTACTATAGAAAAGGCAAACCTCGGCGTATTTAAAATTGGCGACAGTAAAAAATTATTTTTTGAAAAATTTACTATAGAAAAGGCAATCCTCGGCGTATTTAAAACTTGCGACAGTAAAAATTTATTTTTTGACAAATTCACTATAGAAAAGGCAATCCTCGGCGTATTTAAAATTTGCGACAGTAAAAAATTATTTCTTGAACAAATTACTATAGAAAAGGCAATCCTCGGCGTATTTAAAATTTGCGACAGTAAAAAATTATTTTTTGAAAAATTTACTATAGAAAAGGCAATCCTCGGCGTATTTAAAATTTGCGACAGTAAAAAATACTATTTTGACAAATTCACTATAGAAAAGGCAATCCTCGGCGTATTTAAAATTTGCGACAGTAAAAAATTATGTTTTGAAAAATTTACTATAGAAAAGGCAATCCTCGGCTTATTTAAAATTTGCGACAGCAAAAAATAATTTTTTGAAAAATTCAGTATAGAAAAGGCAATCATCGGTATATTTATAATTTGCCACTGTAAATATTTATTTTTTGACAAATTCACCATAGAAAAGGCAATCCTCGGTATGTTTAAAATTTGCCATAGTAAAAATTTATTTTTTGACAAATTCACTATACAAAAGGCAATCCTCGGCGTATTTAAAATTTGGACCGTAAAAAATTTGATTTTGACAAATTCACTATAGAAAAGGCAATCCTCGGCGTATTTAAAATTTGCGAGAGTAAAAAATTATTTTTTGAAAAATTTACTATAGAAAAGGCAATCCTCGGCGTATTTAAAATTTGCGACAGTAAAAAATTATTTTTTGACAAATTCGCTATAGAAAAGGCAATCCTCGGGGTATTTAAAATTTTCGACAGTAAAAAATTATTTTTTGACAAATTCACCATAGAAAGCGTAATCCTCGGCGTATTTAAAATTTGCGACAGTAAATAATTATGTTTTGAAAAATTTACTATAGAAAAGGCAATCCTCGGCGTATTTAAAATTTGCGACCGTAAAAAATAATTTTTTGAGAAATTTACTATAGAAAAGGCAATCCTCGGTATATTTAAAATTTGCGACAGTAAATAATTATTTTTTGGCAAATTCACTATAGAAAAGGCAATCCTCGGTGTATTTAAAATTTGCGACAGTAAAAAATTATTTTTTGAAAAGTTTACTATAGAAAAGGCAATCCTCGGCGTATTTAAAATTTGCGACCGTAAAAAATAATTTTTTGAGAAATTTACTATAGAAAAGGCAATCCTCGGTATATTTAAAATTTGCGACAGTAAATAATTATTTTTTGGCAAATTCACTATAGAAAAGGCAATCCTCGGCGTATTTAAAATTTGCGAGAGTAAAAAATTATTTTTTGAAAAGTTTACTATAGAAAAGGCAATCCTCGGCGTATTTAAAATTTGCGAAAGTAAAAAATTATTTTTTGAAAAATTTACTATAGAAAAGGCAATCCTCGGCGTATTTAAAATTTGCGAGAGTAAAAAATTATTTTTTGACAAATTCACTATAGAAAAGGCAATCCTCGGCGTATTTAAAATTTGCGACAGTAAAAAATATTACTTTGACAAATTCACTATAGAAAAGGCAATCCTCGGCGTATTTAAAATTTGCGACAGTAAAAAATTATGTTTTGAAAAATTTACTATAGAAAAGGCAATCCTCGGCGTATTTAAAACTTGCGACAGTAAAAATTTATTTTTGAAAAATTTACTATAGAAAAGGCAATCCTCGGCGTATTTAAAATTTGCGACAGTAAAAAATTATTTTTTGAAAAATTTACTATAGAAAAGGCAATCCTCGGCGTATTTAAAATTTGCGACAGTAAAAAATAATTTTTTGAAAAATTTGCTATAGAAAAGGCAATCCTCAGCGTATTTAAAATTTGCGACAGTAAAAAATTATTTGTTGAAAAAATTACTATAGAAAAGGCAATCCTCGGCGTATTTAAAATTTGCGACAGTAAAAAATTATTTTTTGAAAAATTTACTATAGAAAAGGCAATCCTCGACGTATTTAAAATTTGCGACAGTAAAAAATATTATTTTGACAAATTCACTATAGAAAAGGCAATCCTCGGCGTATTTAAAATTTGCGACAGTAAAAAATTATGTTTTGAAAAATTTACAATAGAAAAGGCAATCCTCGGCGTATTTAAAATTTGCGACAGTAAAAAATTATTTTTTGAAAAATTTACTATAGAAAAGGCAATCCTCGGCGTATTTAAAATTTGCGACATTTTTTGAAAAAATTACTATAGAAAAGGCAATCCTCGGCGTATTTAAAATTTGCGACAGTAAAAAATTATTATTTGGCAAATTCACTATAGAAAAGGCAATCCTCGGGGTATTTAAAATTTTCGACAGTAAAAAATTATTTTTTGACAAATTCACCATAGAAAAGGTAATCCTCGGCGTATTAAAAATTTGCGACCGTAAATAATGATTTTTTGAGAAATTTACTATAGAAAAGGCAATCCTCGGCGTATTTAAAATTTGCGACAGTAAAAATTTATTTTTTGAAAAATTTACTATAGAAAAGGCAATCCTCGGCGTATTTAAAATTTGCGACAGTAAAAAAATTATTTTTTGATAAATTTACTATAGAAAAGGCAATCCTGGGCGTATTCAAAATTTGCGACAGTAAAAAATATTATTTTGACAAATTCACTATAGAAAAGGCAATCCTCGGCGTATTTAAAATTTGCGACAGTAAAAAATTATGTTTTGAAAAATTTACTATAGAAAAGGCAATCCTTGGCGTATTTAAAACTTGCGACAGTAAAAATTTATCTTTTGAAAAATTTACTATAGAAAGGCAATCCTCGGCGTATTTAAAACTTGCGACAGTAAAAATTTATCTTTTGAAAAATTTACTATAGAAAAGGCAATCCTCGACGTATTTAAAATTTGCGACAGTAAAAAATATTTTTTGAAAAATTTACTATAGAAAAGGCAATCCCCGGCGTATTAAAAATTTGCGACAGTAAAAAATATTATTTTGACAAATTCACTATAGAAAAGGCAATCCTCGGCGTATTTAAAATTTGCGACAGTAAAAAATTGTGTTTTGAAAAATTTACTATAGAAAAGGCAAACCTCGGCGTATTTAAAATTTGCGACCGTAAAAAATTATTTTTTGAGAAATTTACTATAGAAAAGGCAAACCTCGGCGTATTTAAAATTGGCGACAGTAAAAAATTATTTTTTGAAAAATTTACTATAGAAAAGGCAATCCTCGGCGTATTTAAAACTTGCGACAGTAAAAATTTATTTTTTGACAAATTCACTATAGAAAAGGCAATCCTCGGCGTATTTAAAATTTGCGACAGTAAAAAATTATTTCTTGAACAAATTACTATAGAAAAGGCAATTCTCGGCGTATTTAAAATTTGCGACAGTAAAAAATTATTTTTTGAAAAATTTACTATAGAAAAGGCAATCCTCGGCGTATTTAAAATTTGCGACAGTAAAAAATACTATTTTGACAAATTCACTATAGAAAAGGCAATCCTCGGCGTATTTAAAATTTGCGACAGTAAAAAATTCTGTTTTGAAAAATTTACTATAGAAAAGGCAATCCTCGGCTTATTTAAAATTTGCGACAGCAAAAAATAATTTTTTGAAAAATTCAGTATAGAAAAGGCAATCATCGGTATATTTATAATTTGCCACTGTAAAAATTTATTTTTTGACAAATTCACTATAGAAAAGGCAATCCTCGGTATGTTTAAAATTTGCCACAGTAAAAATTTATTTTTTGACAAATTCACTATACAAAAGGCAATCCTCGGCGTATTTAAAATTTGGACCGTAAAAAATTTGATTTTGACAAATTCACTATAGAAAAGGCAATCCTCGGCGTATTTAAAATTTGCGAGAGTAAAAAATTATTGTTTGAAAAATTTACTATAGAAAAGGCAATCCTCGGCGTATTTAAAATTTGCGACAGTAAAAAATTATTTTTTGAAAAATTTACTATAGAAAAGGCAATCCTCGGCGTATTTAAAATTTGCGACCGTAAAAAATGATTTTTTGAGAAATTTACTATAGAAAAGGCAATCCTCGGTATATTTAAAATTTGCGACAGTAAAAAATTATTTTTTGGCAAAATCACTATAGAAAAGGCAATCCTCGGGGTATTTAAAATTTTCGACAGTAAAAAATTATTTTTTGACAAATTCACCATAGAAAAGGTAATCCTCGGCGTATTAAAAATTTGCGACCATAAATAATGATTTTTTGAGAAATCTACTATAGAAAAGGCAATCCTCGGCGTATTTAAAATTTGCGACATTAAAAATTTATTTTTTGAAAAATTTACTATAGAAAAAGCAATCCTCGGCGTATTTAAAATTTGCGACAGTAAAAAATTATTTTTTGAAAAATTTACTATAGAAAAGGCAATCCTCGGCGTATTTAAAATTTGCGACAGTAAAAAATATTATTTTGACAAATTCACTATAGAAAAGGCAATCCTCGGCGTATTTAAAATTTGCGACAGTAAAAAATTATGTTTTGAAAAATTTACTATAGAAAAGGCAATCCCCGGCGTATTTAAAACTTGCGACAGTAAAAATTTATTTTTTGAAAAATTTACTATAGAAAAGGCAATCCTCGGCGTATTTAAAACTTGCGACAGTAAAAATTTATTTTTTGAAAAATTTACTATAGAAAAGGCAATCCTCGGCGTATTTAAAATTTGCGACAGTAAAAAATTATTTTTTGAAAAATTTACTATAGAAAAGGCAATCCTCGGCGTATTTAAAATTTGCGACAGTAAAAAATTATTTTTTGATAAATTTACTATAGAAAAGGCAATCCTCGGCGTATTTAAAATTTGCGACAGTAAAAAATATTATTTTGACAAATTCACTATAGAAAAGGCAATCCTCGGCGTATTTAAAATTTGCGACAGTAAAAAATTATGTTTTGAAAAATTTACTATAGAAAAGGCAATCCTCAGCGTACTTAAAACTTGCGACAGTAAAAATTTATCTTTTGAAAAATTTACTATAGAAAGGGAATCCTCGGCGTATTTAAAACTTGCGACAGTAAAAATTTATTTTTTGAAAAATTTACTATAGAAAAGGCAATCCTCGGCGTATTTAAAATTTGCGACAGTAAAAAATATTTTTTGAAAAATTTACAATAGAAAAGGCAATCCTCGGCGTATTAAAAATTTGCGACAGTAAAAAATATTATTTTGACAAATTCACTATAGAAAAGGCAATCCTCGGCGTATTTAAAATTTGCGACAGTAAAAAATTATGTTTTGAAAAATTTACTATAGAAAAGGCAAACCTCGGCTTATTTAAAATTTTCGACAGTAAAAAATTATTTTTTGACAAATTCACCATAGAAAAGGTAATCCTCGGCGTTTTAAAAATTTGCGACCGTAAATAATGATTTTTTGAGAAATTTACTATAGAAAAGGAATTCCTCGGCGTATTTAAAATTTGCGACAGTAAATATTTATTTTTTGAAAAATTTACTATAGAAAAGGCAATCCTCGGCGTATTTAAAATTTGCGACAGTAAAAAATATTTTTTGAAAAATTTACAATAGAAAAGGCAATCCTCGGCGTATTAAAAATTTGCGACAGTAAAAAATATTATTTTGACAAATTCACTATAGAAAAGGCAATCCTCTGCGTATTTAAAATTTGCGACAGTAAAAAATTATTTTTTGGCAAATTCACTATAGAAAAGGCAATCCTCGGGGTATTTAAAATTTTCGACAGTAAAAAATTATTTTTTGACAAATTCACCATAGAAAAGGTAATCCTCGGCGTTTTAAAAATTTGCGACCGTAAATAATGATTTTTGAGAAATTTACTATAGAAAAGGCAATCCTCGGCGTATTTAAAATTTGCGACAGTAAAAATGTATTTTTTGAAAAATTTACTATAGAAAAGGCCATCCTCGGCGTATTTAAAATTTGCGACAGTAAAAAATTATTTTTTGATAAATTTACTATAGAAAAGGCAATCCTCGGCGTATTTAAAATTTGCGACAGTAAAAAATATTATTTTGACAAATTCACTATAGAAAAGGCAATCCTCGGCGTATTTAAAATTTGCGACAGTAAAAAATTATGTTTTGAAAAATTTACTATAGAAAAGGCAATCCTCGGCGTATTTAAAACTTGCGACAGTAAAAATTTATCTTTTGAAAAATTTACTATAGAAAGGGAATCCTCGGCGTATTTAAAACTTGCGACAGTAAAAATTTATTTTTTGAAAAATTTACTATAGAAAAGGCAATCCTCGGCGTATTTAAAATTTGCGACAGTAAAAAATATTTTTTGAAAAATTTACTATAGAAAAGGCAATCCTCGGCGTATTAAAAATTTGCGACAGTAAAAAATATTATTTTGACAAATTCACTATAGAAAAGGCAATCCTCGGCGTATTTAAAATTTGCGACAGTAAAAAATTATGTTTTGAAGAATTTACTATAGAAAAGGCAAACCTCGGCGTATTTAAAATTTGCGACCGTAAAAAATGATTTTTTGAGAAATTTACTATAGAAAAGGCAAACCTCGGCGTATTTAAAATTGGCGACAGTAAAAAATTATTTTTTGAAAAATTTACTATAGAAAAGGCAATCCTCGGCGTATTTAAAACTTGCGACAGTAAAAATTTATTTTTTGACAAATTCACTATAGAAAAGGCAATCCTCGGCGTATTTAAAATTTGCGACAGTAAAAAATTATTTCTTGAACAAATTACTATAGAAAAGGCAATCCTCGGCGTATTTAAAATTTGCGACAGTAAAAAATTATTTTTTGAAAAATTTACTATAGAAAAGGCAATCCTCGGCGTATTTAAAATTTGCGACAGTAAAAAATACTATTTTGACAAATTCACTATAGAAAAGGCAATCCTCGGCGTATTTAAAATTTGCGACAGTAAAAAATTATGTTTTGAAAAATTTACTATAGAAAAGGCAATCCTCGGCTTATTTAAAATTTGCGACAGCAAAAAATAATTTTTTGAAAAATTCAGTATAGAAAAGGCAATCATCGCTATATTTATAATTTGCCACTGTAAATATTTATTTTTTGACAAATTCACTATAGAAAAGGCAATCCTCGGTATGTTTAAAATTTGCCATAGTAAAAATTTATTTTTTGACAAATTCACTATACAAAAGGCAATCCTCGGCGTATTTAAAATTTGGACCGAAAAAAATTTGATTTTGACAAATTCACTATAGAAAAGGCAATCCTCGGCGTATTTAAAATTTGCGAGAGTAAAAAATTATTTTTTGAAAAATTTACTATAGAAAAGGCAATCCTCGGCGTATTTAAAATTTGCGACAGTAAAAAATTATTTTTTGACAAATTCACTATAGAAAAGGCAATCCTCGGGGTATTTAAAATTTTCGACAGTAAAAAATTATTTTTTGACAAATTCACCATAGAAAGCGTAATCCTCGGCGTATTTAAAATTTGCGACAGCAAATAATTATGTTTTGAAAAATTTACTATAGAAAAGGCAATCCTCGGCGTATTTAAAATTTGCGACCGTAAAAAATAATTTTTTGAGAAATTTACTATAGAAAAGGCAATCCTCGGTATATTTAAAATTTGCGACAGTAAATAATTATTTTTTGGCAAATTCACTATAGAAAAGGCAATCCTCGGTGTATTTAAAATTTGCGACAGTAAAAAATTATTTTTTGAAAAGTTTACTATAGAAAAGGCAATCCTCGGCGTATTTAAAATTTGCGACCGTAAAAAATAATTTTTTGAGAAATTTACTATAGAAAAGGCAATCCTCGGCATATTTAAAATTTGCGACAGTAAATAATTATTTTTTGGCAAATTCACTATAGAAAAGGCAATCCTCGGCGTATTTAAAATTTGCGAGAGTAAAAAATTATTTTTTGAAAAGGTTTACTATAGAAAAGGCAATCCTCGGCGTATTTAAAATTTGCGAAAGTAAAAAATTATTTTTTGAAAAATTTACTATAGAAAAGGCAATCCTCGTCGTATTTAAAATTTGCGAGAGTAAAAAATTATTTTTTGACAAATTCACTATAGAAAAGGCAATCCTCGGCGTATTTAAAATTTGCGACAGTAAAAAATATTACTTTGACAAATTCACTATAGAAAAGGCAATCCTCGGAGTATTTAAAATTTGCGACAGTAAAAAATTATGTTTTGAAAAATTTACTATAGAAAAGGCAATCCTCGGCGTATTTAAAACTTGCGACAGTAA
>CAWUPM010001041.1:0-51000 GCA_963924295.1 Dioctria rufipes | reverse complement strand
CAGCTATCAAAAAGTACTTGGCTGCTAATTACAAAGTTGACACTGAAAAATTAGCACCATTTATTAAAAAGTACTTGAAGAGTGCAGTGTCAGGTGGAACTTTAATACAGACAAAAGGAAAAGGAGCTTCTGGTTCATTCAAATTATCAAAATCTGCTGCGAACGTGAAGACAAAGGCGAAGAGTGGCGAGGAGAAGAAAAAGAAAGCTGTGACAACTAAAAAAGCAAGTGAAAAGAAATTAAAGGCTAAAAAAGAAAAATCTGCGGAAGCTAAAAAGAAAAGTGTTAGTACGACAAAGAAAGCCGAAAAGAAAAAGGTAACTAAAGCTGCTGTGAAAAGTGCAAAGAAATCTGGTGAAATAAAAAGCAAGACGCCTAAACAAAAGCCTACGAAACCATCGAAAGCTGCAGCGAAATCTCCAAAAACACCTAAACCAAAAAAGGCTACAGCCTCAGTTAAAAAAGCTGCCGCTGCTACAAAGAAACCAACGAGGAAGTAAAAGAAGTAAACAAATCACTATGAATTTGTAAAATCAGTCCTTTTCAGGGCTACCAATTTTTAATCAAAGAGTAAAATTTTGATGCCTTGATAAAACCTTAGTAGGCAGAAAATATAATAAAAAAAAAAAAATGCAAATAAGCATTTAGGTAGATGCTTGAGTAAAAATTATTATGGAATTATTTTTTTTTTAAATAATTACACATTTAAAAATTTCATACATAAATAATCTTTGCATATGTTTGTATGTACCAACTTTTCTAAAGTTTTAATTTCAGACATGCAATGATATTATTCAACATCTGTTTAAGTAATAAATTTTGAAATGATTATAGAAAATATTTCCGTAAAACAATATTTTATTGCCCTTTTTGTTAACACGATTTACAGCTTAAAGTTGGAATATTTTAATTAAGTTACATTTTACAGATTATAACTAATCTTTACTAACAGAATAGAATATATTTCATTCAAATACGCTTAATTATAAGTTTTTATTATAATGTTTTTAAAAATTTGATATTTTAATTGATTAGTATATTGAATTTTTGGTAATTTATTTTAATGTTAATGTCTTTTTTTTTTTATATGCCTTCTTATGTTATGATCCATTTATAAGTACCTACCTACTTACCTACTTCCTATAAAATTATGAATAAGAATAAAAAATTGATTAGTAGATATTACTAAAACGAATTTTAGTTTGAATTTAATACTTATTTTAACAAAAATTTTACTATTAATCTGTTTACATTTTAATAAATTTTAATGGAAATGTTCATATATACTTAAATTTAACAAATTAACAAAGTTGAAAGAACACTCAAAGATGTACGACATCTCATTGCTTCGCAATAGAAATTTGAGAGGACTCAAGATTACAAATTTATTTATATTAAATTAATTATTGAAATTATAATTACTTTTGAGTTGTTATGCATTAGCACATATATTAATTTATTTGTTATATATATATAAATTGGTGAAATATCATTACAAGTATTTTTATTAATTAATTATTTTCAAGAATATGTCTGCAGCAAAACTTATTCACTAGATATTAAGTAATTTCTTCTAAATGGAAACATTTTTGATTAACAGGAGAATTTTTATAAGTAAAGCATATTGTTTTTAATATATATGCATTACAGATATGGTTAAAATTTTGAATTTATTTAACAAAAATTATAAAAGAATATCATAATATTTATAAAAGAAAATGTATGAAATAGAATATAACAAGACAAAATTTTCAAACGCTTTTCGCTCAGATTCTCAATCATTGAAGACGTCGGTAGTTTTGTGAAAAAGTTCCTACAAAATACCGGCTACTAAGGTGTCATTATAAATCGTGTGTTTTAATTGTGAAAGTTTAAAGTTATAGTGTTACTAAATACTGTTGTCAAATTAGTATTTTTTAATTAAATAAATAATTTTTTTTTCTAAAATGGCTGAAGCAAGTGCAGAAGTTACTACCGCAGCAGTGATTAGTGATAATAAAAAGGGAAAAAAGGCTGCCTCTGGAGCTAAGAAACCGAAAGCAAAGCCAACTCATCCTCCTACTTCAGAAATGGTTACTAATGCTATTAAGAGTTTAAAGGAACGCGGTGGCTCATCTTTACCAGCTATCAAAAAGTACTTGGCTGCTAATTACAAAGTTGACACTGAAAAATTAGCACCATTTATTAAAAAGTACTTGAAGAGTGCAGTGTCAGGTGGAACTTTAATACAGACAAAAGGAAAAGGAGCTTCTGGTTCATTCAAATTATCAAAATCTGCTGCGAACGTGAAGACAAAGGCGAAGAGTGGCGAGGAGAAGAAAAAGAAAGCTGTGACAACTAAAAAAGCAAGTGAAAAGAAATTAAAGGCTAAAAAAGAAAAATCTGCGGAAGCTAAAAAGAAAAGTGTTAGTACGACAAAGAAAGCCGAAAAGAAAAAGGTAACTAAAGCTGCTGTGAAAAGTGCAAAGAAATCTGGTGAAATAAAAAGCAAGACGCCTAAACAAAAGCCTACGAAACCATCGAAAGCTGCAGCGAAATCTCCAAAAACACCTAAACCAAAAAAGGCTACAGCCTCAGTTAAAAAAGCTGCCGCTGCTACAAAGAAACCAACGAGGAAGTAAAAGAAGTAAACAAATCACTATGAATTTGTAAAATCAGTCCTTTTCAGGGCTACCAATTTTTAATCAAAGAGTAAAATTTTGATGCCTTGATAAAACCTTAGTAGGCAGAAAATATAATAAAAAAAAAAAAATGCAAATAAGCATTTAGGTAGATGCTTGAGTAAAAATTATTATGGAATTATTTTTTTTTTAAATAATTACACATTTAAAAATTTCATACATAAATAATCTTTGCATATGTTTGTAGGTACCAACTTTTCTAAAGTTTTAATTTCAGACATGCAATGATATTATTCAACATCTGTTTAAGTAATAAATTTTGAAATGATTATAGAAAATATTTCCGTAAAACAATATTTTATTGCCCTTTTTGTTAACACGATTTACAGCTTAAAGTTGGAATATTTTAATTAAGTTACATTTTACAGATTATAACTAATCTTTACTAACAGAATAGAAATATTTCATTCAAATACGCTTAATTATAGTTTTTATTATAATGTTTTTAAAATTTGATATTTTAATTGATTAGTATATTGAATTTTTGGTAATTTATTTTAATGTTAATGTCTTTTTTTTTTATATGCCTTCTTATGTTATGATCCATTTATAAGTACCTACCTACTTACCTACTTCCTATAAAATTATGAATAAGAATAAAAAATTGAGTAGTAGATATTACTAAAACGAATTTTAGTTTGAATTTAATACTTATTTTAACAAAAATTTTACTATTAATCTGTTTACATTTTGAATAAATTTTAATGGAAATGTTCATATATACTTAAATTTAACAAATTAACAAAGTTGAAAGAACACTCAAAGATGTACGACATCTCATTGCTTCGCAATAGAAATTTGAGAGGACTCAAGATTACAAATTTATTTATATTAAATTAATTATTGAAATTATAATTACTTTTGAGTTGTTATGCATTAGCACATATATTAATTTATTTGTTATATATATATAAATTGGTGAAATATCATTACAAGTATTTTTATTAATTAATTATTTTCAAGAATATGTCTGCAGCAAAACTTATTCACTAGATATTAAGTAATTTCTTCTAAATGGAAACATTTTTGATTAACAGGAGAATTTTTATAAGTAAAGCATATTGTTTTTAATATATATGCATTACAGATATGGTTAAAATTTTGAATTTATTTAACAAAATTATAAAAGAATATCATAATATTTATAAAAGAAAATGTATGAAATAGAATATAACAAGACAAAATTTTCAAACGCTTTTCGCTCAGATTCTCAATCATTGAAGACGTCGGTAGTTTTGTGAAAAGAGTTCCTACAAAATACCGGCTACTAAGGTGTCATTATAAATCGTGTGTTTTAATTGTGAAAGTTTAAAGTTATAGTGTTACTAAATACTGTTGTCAAATTAGTATTTTTTAATTAAATAAATAATTTTTTTTTCTAAAATGGCTGAAGCAAGTGCAGAAGTTACTACCGCAGCAGTGATTAGTGATAATAAAAAGGGAAAAAAGGCTGCCTCTGGAGCTAAGAAACCGAAAGCAAAGCCAACTCATCCTCCTACTTCAGAAATGGTTACTAATGCTATTAAGAGTTTAAAGGAACGCGGTGGCTCATCTTTACCAGCTATCAAAAAGTACTTGGCTGCTAATTACAAAGTTGACACTGAAAAATTAGCACCATTTATTAAAAAGTACTTGAAGAGTGCAGTGTCAGGTGGAACTTTAATACAGACAAAAGGAAAAGGAGCTTCTGGTTCATTCAAATTATCAAAATCTGCTGCGAACGTGAAGACAAAGGCGAAGAGTGGCGAGGAGAAGAAAAAGAAAGCTGTGACAACTAAAAAAGCAAGTGAAAAGAAATTAAAGGCTAAAAAAGAAAAATCTGCGGAAGCTAAAAAGAAAAGTGTTAGTACGACAAAGAAAGCCGAAAAGAAAAAGGTAACTAAAGCTGCTGTGAAAAGTGCAAAGAAATCTGGTGAAATAAAAAGCAAGACGCCTAAACAAAAGCCTACGAAACCATCGAAACCTGCAGCGAAATCTCCAAAAACACCTAAACCAAAAAAGGCTACAGCCTCAGTTAAAAAAGCTGCCGCTGCTACAAAGAAACCAACGAGGAAGTAAAAGAAGTAAACAAATCACTATGAATTTGTAAAATCAGTCCTTTTCAGGGCTACCAATTTTTAATCAAAGAGTAAAATTTTGATGCCTTGATAAAACCTTAGTAGGCAGAAAATATAATAAAAAAAAAAAAATGCAAATAAGCATTTAGGTAGATGCTTGAGTAAAAATTATTATGGAATTATTTTTTTTTTAAATAATTACACATTTAAAAATTTCATACATAAATAATCTTTGCATATGTTTGTAGGTACCAACTTTTCTAAAGTTTTAATTTCAGACATGCAATGATATTATTCAACATCTGTTTAAGTAATAAATTTTGAAATGATTATAGAAAATATTTCCGTAAAACAATATTTTATTGCCCTTTTTGTTAACACGATTTACAGCTTAAAGTTGGAATATTTTAATTAAGTTACATTTTACAGATTATAACTAATCTTTACTAACAGAATAGAATATATTTCATTCAAATACGCTTAATTATAAGTTTTTATTATAATGTTTTTAAAAATTTGATATTTTAATTGATTAGTATATTGAATTTTTGGTAATTTATTTTAATGTTAATGTCTTTTTTTTTTTATATGCCTTCTTATGTTATGATCCATTTATAAGTACCTACCTACTTACCTACTTCCTATAAAATTATGAATAAGAATAAAAAATTGATTAGTAGATATTACTAAAACGAATTTTAGTTTGAATTTAATACTTATTTTAACAAAAATTTTACTATTAATCTGTTTACATTTTAATAAATTTTAATGGAAATGTTCATATATACTTAAATTTAACAAATTAACAAAGTTGAAAGAACACTCAAAGATGTACGACATCTCATTGCTTCGCAATAGAAATTTGAGAGGACTCAAGATTACAAATTTATTTATATTAAATTAATTATTGAAATTATAATTACTTTTGAGTTGTTATGCATTAGCACATATATTAATTTATTTGTTATATATATATAAATTGGTGAAATATCATTACAAGTATTTTTATTAATTAATTATTTTCAAGAATATGTCTGCAGCAAAACTTATTCACTAGATATTAAGTAATTTCTTCTAAATGGAAACATTTTTGATTAACAGGAGAATTTTTATAAGTAAAGCATATTGTTTTTAATATATATGCATTACAGATATGGTTAAAATTTTGAATTTATTTAACAAAAATTATAAAAGAATATCATAATATTTATAAAAGAAAATGTATGAAATAGAATATAACAAGACAAAATTTTCAAACGCTTTTCGCTCAGATTCTCAATCATTGAAGACGTCGGTAGTTTTGTGAAAAAGTTCCTACAAAATACCGGCTACTAAGGTGTCATTATAAATCGTGTGTTTTAATTGTGAAAGTTTAAAGTTATAGTGTTACTAAATACTGTTGTCAAATTAGTATTTTTTAATTAAATAAATAATTTTTTTTTCTAAAATGGCTGAAGCAAGTGCAGAAGTTACTACCGCAGCAGTGATTAGTGATAATAAAAAGGGAAAAAAGGCTGCCTCTGGAGCTAAGAAACCGAAAGCAAAGCCAACTCATCCTCCTACTTCAGAAATGGTTACTAATGCTATTAAGAGTTTAAAGGAACGCGGTGGCTCATCTTTACCAGCTATCAAAAAGTACTTGGCTGCTAATTACAAAGTTGACACTGAAAAATTAGCACCATTTATTAAAAAGTACTTGAAGAGTGCAGTGTCAGGTGGAACTTTAATACAGACAAAAGGAAAAGGAGCTTCTGGTTCATTCAAATTATCAAAATCTGCTGCGAACGTGAAGACAAAGGCGAAGAGTGGCGAGGAGAAGAAAAAGAAAGCTGTGACAACTAAAAAAGCAAGTGAAAAGAAATTAAAGGCTAAAAAAGAAAAATCTGCGGAAGCTAAAAAGAAAAGTGTTAGTACGACAAAGAAAGCCGAAAAGAAAAAGGTAACTAAAGCTGCTGTGAAAAGTGCAAAGAAATCTGGTGAAATAAAAAGCAAGACGCCTAAACAAAAGCCTACGAAACCATCGAAAGCTGCAGCGAAATCTCCAAAAACACCTAAACCAAAAAAGGCTACAGCCTCAGTTAAAAAAGCTGCCGCTGCTACAAAGAAACCAACGAGGAAGTAAAAGAAGTAAACAAATCACTATGAATTTGTAAAATCAGTCCTTTTCAGGGCTACCAATTTTTAATCAAAGAGTAAAATTTTGATGCCTTGATAAAACCTTAGTAGGCAGAAAATATAATAAAAAAAAAAAAATGCAAATAAGCATTTAGGTAGATGCTTGAGTAAAAATTATTATGGAATTATTTTTTTTTTTAAATAATTACACATTTAAAAATTTCATACATAAATAATCTTTGCATATGTTTGTAGGTACCAACTTTTCTAAAGTTTTAATTTCAGACATGCAATGATATTATTCAACATCTGTTTAAGTAATAAATTTTGAAATGATTATAGAAAATATTTCCGTAAAACAATATTTTATTGCCCTTTTTGTTAACACGATTTACAGCTTAAAGTTGGAATATTTTAATTAAGTTACATTTTACAGATTATAACTAATCTTTACTAACAGAATAGAATATATTTCATTCAAATACGCTTAATTATAAGTTTTTATTATAATGTTTTTAAAAATTTGATATTTTAATTGGTTAGTATATTGAATTTTTGGTAATTTATTTTAATGTTAATGTCTTTTTTTTTTATATGCCTTCTTATGTTATGATCCATTTATAAGTACCTACCTACTTACCTACTTCCTATAAAATTATGAATAAGAATAAAAAATTGAGTAGTAGATATTACTAAAACGAATTTTAGTTTGAATTTAATACTTATTTTAACAAAAATTTTACTATTAATCTGTTTACATTTTAATAAATTTTAATGGAAATGTTCATATATACTTAAATTTAACAAATTAACAAAGTTGAAAGAACACTCAAAGATGTACGACATCTCATTGCTTCGCAATAGAAATTTGAGAGGACTCAAGATTACAAATTTATTTATATTAAATTAATTATTGAAATTATAATTACTTTTGAGTTGTTATGCATTAGCACATATATTAATTTATTTGTTATATATATATAAATTGGTGAAATATCATTACAAGTATTTTTATTAATTAATTATTTTCAAGAATATGTCTGCAGCAAAACTTATTCACTAGATATTAAGTAATTTCTTCTAAATGGAAACATTTTTGATTAACAGGAGAATTTTTATAAGTAAAGCATATTGTTTTTAATATATATGCATTACAGATATGGTTAAAATTTTGAATTTATTTAACAAAAATTATAAAAGAATATCATAATATTTATAAAAGAAAATGTATGAAATAGAATATAACAAGACAAAATTTTCAAACGCTTTTCGCTCAGATTCTCAATCATTGAAGACGTCGGTAGTTTTGTGAAAAAGTTCCTACAAAATACCGGCTACTAAGGTGTCATTATAAATCGTGTGTTTTAATTGTGAAAGTTTAAAGTTATAGTGTTACTAAATACTGTTGTCAAATTAGTATTTTTTAATTAAATAAATAATTTTTTTTTCTAAAATGGCTGAAGCAAGTGCAGAAGTTACTACCGCAGCAGTGATTAGTGATAATAAAAAGGGAAAAAAGGCTGCCTCTGGAGCTAAGAAACCGAAAGCAAAGCCAACTCATCCTCCTACTTCAGAAATGGTTACTAATGCTATTAAGAGTTTAAAGGAACGCGGTGGCTCATCTTTACCAGCTATCAAAAAGTACTTGGCTGCTAATTACAAAGTTGACACTGAAAAATTAGCACCATTTATTAAAAAGTACTTGAAGAGTGCAGTGTCAGGTGGAACTTTAATACAGACAAAAGGAAAAGGAGCTTCTGGTTCATTCAAATTATCAAAATCTGCTGCGAACGTGAAGACAAAGGCGAAGAGTGGCGAGGAGAAGAAAAAGAAAGCTGTGACAACTAAAAAAGCAAGTGAAAAGAAATTAAAGGCTAAAAAAGAAAAATCTGCGGAAGCTAAAAAGAAAAGTGTTAGTACGACAAAGAAAGCCGAAAAGAAAAAGGTAACTAAAGCTGCTGTGAAAAGTGCAAAGAAATCTGGTGAAATAAAAAGCAAGACGCCTAAACAAAAGCCTACGAAACCATCGAAAGCTGCAGCGAAATCTCCAAAAACACCTAAACCAAAAAAGGCTACAGCCTCAGTTAAAAAAGCTGCCGCTGCTACAAAGAAACCAACGAGGAAGTAAAAGAAGTAAACAAATCACTATGAATTTGTAAAATCAGTCCTTTTCAGGGCTACCAATTTTTAATCAAAGAGTAAAATTTTGATGCCTTGATAAAACCTTAGTAGGCAGAAAATGTAATAAAAAAAAAAAAATGCAAATAAGCATTTAGGTAGATGCTTGAGTAAAAATTATTATGGAATTATTTTTTTTTTAAATAATTACACATTTAAAAATTTCATACATAAATAATCTTTGCATATGTTTGTAGGTACCAACTTTTCTAAAGTTTTAATTTCAGACATGCAATGATATTATTCAACATCTGTTTAAGTAATAAATTTTGAAATGATTATAGAAAATATTTATGTAAAACAATATTTTATTGCCCTTTTTGTTAACACGATTTACAGCTTAAAGTTGGAATATTTTAATTAAGTTACATTTTACAGATTATAACTAATCTTTACTAACAGAATAGAATATATTTCATTCAAATACGCTTAATTATAAGTTTTTATTATAATGTTTTTAAAAATTTGATATTTTAATTGATTAGTATATTGAATTTTTGGTAATTTATTTTAATGTTAATGTCTTTTTTTTTTATATGCCTTCTTATGTTATGATCCATTTATAAGTACCTACCTACTTACCTACTTCCTATAAAATTATGAATAAGAATAAAAAATTGAGTAGTAGATATTACTAAAACGAATTTTAGTTTGAATTTAATACTTATTTTAACAAAAATTTTACTATTAATCTGTTTACATTTTAATAAATTTTAATGGAAATGTTCATATATACTTAAATTTAACAAATTAACAAAGTTGAAAGAACACTCAAAGATGTACGACATCTCATTGCTTCGCAATAGAAATTTGAGAGGACTCAAGATTACAAATTTATTTATATTAAATTAATTATTGAAATTATAATTACTTTTGAGTTGTTATGCATTAGCACATATATTAATTTATTTGTTATATATATATAAATTGGTGAAATATCATTACAAGTATTTTTATTAATTAATTATTTTCAAGAATATGTCTGCAGCAAAACTTATTCACTAGATATTAAGTAATTTCTTCTAAATGGAAACATTTTTGATTAACAGGAGAATTTTTATAAGTAAAGCATATTGTTTTTAATATATATGCATTACAGATATGGTTAAAATTTTGAATTTATTTAACAAAAATTATAAAAGAATATCATAATATTTATAAAAGAAAATGTATGAAATAGAATATAACAAGACAAAATTTTCAAACGCTTTTCGCTCAGATTCTCAATCATTGAAGACGTCGGTAGTTTTGTGAAAAAGTTCCTACAAAATACCGGCTACTAAGGTGTCATTATAAATCGTGTGTTTTAATTGTGAAAGTTTAAAGTTATAGTGTTACTAAATACTGTTGTCAAATTAGTATTTTTTAATTAAATAAATAATTTTTTTTTCTAAAATGGCTGAAGCAAGTGCAGAAGTTACTACCGCAGCAGTGATTAGTGATAATAAAAAGGGAAAAAAGGCTGCCTCTGGAGCTAAGAAACCGAAAGCAAAGCCAACTCATCCTCCTACTTCAGAAATGGTTACTAATGCTATTAAGAGTTTAAAGGAACGCGGTAGCTCATCTTTACCAGCTATCAAAAAGTACTTGGCTGCTAATTACAAAGTTGACACTGAAAAATTAGCACCATTTATTAAAAAGTACTTGAAGAGTGCAGTGTCAGGTGGAACTTTAATACAGACAAAAGGAAAAGGAGCTTCTGGTTCATTCAAATTATCAAAATCTGCTGCGAACGTGAAGACAAAGGCGAAGAGTGGCGAGGAGAAGAAAAAGAAAGCTGTGACAACTAAAAAAGCAAGTGAAAAGAAATTAAAGGCTAAAAAAGAAAAATCTGCGGAAGCTAAAAAGAAAAGTGTTAGTACGACAAAGAAAGCCGAAAAGAAAAAGGTAACTAAAGCTGCTGTGAAAAGTGCAAAGAAATCTGGTGAAATAAAAAGCAAGACGCCTAAACAAAAGCCTACGAAACCATCGAAAGCTGCAGCGAAATCTCCAAAAACACCTAAACCAAAAAAGGCTACAGCCTCAGTTAAAAAAGCTGCCGCTGCTACAAAGAAACCAACGAGGAAGTAAAAGAAGTAAACAAATCACTATGAATTTGTAAAATCAGTCCTTTTCAGGGCTACCAATTTTTAATCAAAGAGTAAAATTTTGATGCCTTGATAAAACCTTAGTAGGCAGAAAATATAATAAAAAAAAAAAAATGCAAATAAGCATTTAGGTAGATGCTTGAGTAAAAATTATTATGGAATTATTTTTTTTTTTAAATAATTACACATTTAAAAATTTCATACATAAATAATCTTTGCATATGTTTGTAGGTACCAACTTTTCTAAAGTTTTAATTTCAGACATGCAATGATATTATTCAACATCTGTTTAAGTAATAAATTTTGAAATGATTATAGAAAATATTTATGTAAAACAATATTTTATTGCCCTTTTTGTTAACACGATTTACAGCTTAAAGTTGGAATATTTTAATTAAGTTACATTTTACAGATTATAACTAATCTTTACTAACAGAATAGAATATATTTCATTCAAATACGCTTAATTATAAGTTTTTATTATAATGTTTTTAAAAATTTGATATTTTAATTGATTAGTATATTGAATTTTTGGTAATTTATTTTAATGTTAATGTCTTTTTTTTTTTATATGCCTTCTTATGTTATGATCCATTTATAAGTACCTACCTACTTACCTACTTCCTATAAAATTATGAATAAGAATAAAAAATTGAGTAGTAGATATTACTAAAACGAATTTTAGTTTGAATTTAATACTTATTTTAACAAAAATTTTACTATTAATCTGTTTACATTTTAATAAATTTTAATGGAAATGTTCATATATACTTAAATTTAACAAATTAACAAAGTTGAAAGAACACTCAAAGATGTACGACATCTCATTGCTTCGCAATAGAAATTTGAGAGGACTCAAGATTACAAATTTATTTATATTAAATTAATTATTGAAATTATAATTACTTTTGAGTTGTTATGCATTAGCACATATATTAATTTATTTGTTATATATATATAAATTGGTGACATATCATTACAAGTATTTTTATTAATTAATTATTTTCAAGAATATGTCTGCAGCAAAACTTATTCACTAGATATTAAGTAATTTCTTCTAAATGGAAACATTTTTGATTAACAGGAGAATTTTTATAAGTAAAGCATATTGTTTTTAATATATATGCATTACAGATATGGTTAAAATTTTGAATTTATTTAACAAAAATTATAAAAGAATATCATAATATTTATAAAAGAAAATGTATGAAATAGAATATAACAAGACAAAATTTTCAAACGCTTTTCGCTCAGATTCTCAATCATTGAAGACGTCGGTAGTTTTGTGAAAAAGTTCCTACAAAATACCGGCTACTAAGGTGTCATTATAAATCGTGTGTTTTAATTGTGAAAGTTTAAAGTTATAGTGTTACTAAATACTGTTGTCAAATTAGTATTTTTTAATTAAATAAATAATTTTTTTTTCTAAAATGGCTGAAGCAAGTGCAGAAGTTACTACCGCAGCAGTGATTAGTGATAATAAAAAGGGAAAAAAGGCTGCCTCTGGAGCTAAGAAACCGAAAGCAAAGCCAACTCATCCTCCTACTTCAGAAATGGTTACTAATGCTATTAAGAGTTTAAAGGAACGCGGTGGCTCATCTTTACCAGCTATCAAAAAGTACTTGGCTGCTAATTACAAAGTTGACACTGAAAAATTAGCACCATTTATTAAAAAGTACTTGAAGAGTGCAGTGTCAGGTGGAACTTTAATACAGACAAAAGGAAAAGGAGCTTCTGGTTCATTCAAATTATCAAAATCTGCTGCGAACGTGAAGACAAAGGCGAAGAGTGGCGAGGAGAAGAAAAAGAAAGCTGTGACAACTAAAAAAGCAAGTGAAAAGAAATTAAAGGCTAAAAAAGAAAAATCTGCGGAAGCTAAAAAGAAAAGTGTTAGTACGACAAAGAAAGCCGAAAAGAAAAAGGTAACTAAAGCTGCTGTGAAAAGTGCAAAGAAATCTGGTGAAATAAAAAGCAAGACGCCTAAACAAAAGCCTACGAAACCATCGAAAGCTGCAGCGAAATCTCCAAAAACACCTAAACCAAAAAAGGCTACAGCCTCAGTTAAAAAAGCTGCCGCTGCTACAAAGAAACCAACGAGGAAGTAAAAGAAGTAAACAAATCACTATGAATTTGTAAAATCAGTCCTTTTCAGGGCTACCAATTTTTAATCAAAGAGTAAAATTTTGATGCCTTGATAAAACCTTAGTAGGCAGAAAATATAATAAAAAAAAAAAATGCAAATAAGCATTTAGGTAGATGCTTGAGTAAAAATTATTATGGAATTATTTTTTTTTTAAATAATTACACATTTAAAAATTTCATACATAAATAATCTTTGCATATGTTTGTAGGTACCAACTTCTCTAAAGTTTTAATTTCAGACATGCAATGATATTATTCAACATCTGTTTAAGTAATAAATTTTGAAATGATTATAGAAAATATTTCCGTAAAACAATATTTTATTGCCCTTTTTGTTAACACGATTTACAGCTTAAAGTTGGAATATTTTAATTAAGTTACATTTTACAGATTATAACTAATCTTTACTAACAGAATAGAATATATTTCATTCAAATACGCTTAATTATAAGTTTTTATTATAATGTTTTTAAAAATTTGATATTTTAATTGATTAGTATATTGAATTTTTGGTAATTTATTTTAATGTTAATGTCTTTTTTTTTTTATATGCCTTCTTATGTTATGATCCATTTATAAGTACCTACCTACTTACCTACTTCCTATAAAATTATGAATAAGAATAAAAAATTGATTAGTAGATATTACTAAAACGAATTTTAGTTTGAATTTAATACTTATTTTAACAAAAATTTTACTATTAATCTGTTTACATTTTAATAAATTTTAATGGAAATGTTCATATATACTTAAATTTAACAAATTAACAAAGTTGAAAGAACACTCAAAGATGTACGACATCTCATTGCTTCGCAATAGAAATTTGAGAGGACTCAAGATTACAAATTTATTTATATTAAATTAATTATTGAAATTATAATTACTTTTGAGTTGTTATGCATTAGCACATATATTAATTTATTTGTTATATATATATAAATTGGTGACATATCATTACAAGTATTTTTATTAATTAATTATTTTCAAGAATATGTCTGCAGCAAAACTTATTCACTAGATATTAAGTAATTTCTTCTAAATGGAAACATTTTTGATTAACAGGAGAATTTTTATAAGTAAAGCATATTGTTTTTAATATATATGCATTACAGATATGGTTAAAATTTTGAATTTATTTAACAAAAATTATAAAAGAATATCATAATATTTATAAAAGAAAATGTATGAAATAGAATATAACAAGACAAAATTTTCAAACGCTTTTCGCTCAGATTCTCAATCATTGAAGACGTCGGTAGTTTTGTGAAAAAGTTCCTACAAAATACCGGCTACTAAGGTGTCATTATAAATCGTGTGTTTTAATTGTGAAAGTTTAAAGTTATAGTGTTACTAAATACTGTTGTCAAATTAGTATTTTTTAATTAAATAAATAATTTTTTTTTCTAAAATGGCTGAAGCAAGTGCAGAAGTTACTACCGCAGCAGTGATTAGTGATAATAAAAAGGGAAAAAAGGCTGCCTCTGGAGCTAAGAAACCGAAAGCAAAGCCAACTCATCCTCCTACTTCAGAAATGGTTACTAATGCTATTAAGAGTTTAAAGGAACGCGGTGGCTCATCTTTACCAGCTATCAAAAAGTACTTGGCTGCTAATTACAAAGTTGACACTGAAAAATTAGCACCATTTATTAAAAAGTACTTGAAGAGTGCAGTGTCAGGTGGAACTTTAATACAGACAAAAGGAAAAGGAGCTTCTGGTTCATTCAAATTATCAAAATCTGCTGCGAACGTGAAGACAAAGGCGAAGAGTGGCGAGGAGAAGAAAAAGAAAGCTGTGACAACTAAAAAAGCAAGTGAAAAGAAATTAAAGGCTAAAAAAGAAAAATCTGCGGAAGCTAAAAAGAAAAGTGTTAGTACGACAAAAAAAGCCGAAAAGAAAAAGGTAACTAAAGCTGCTGTGAAAAGTGCAAAGAAATCTGGTGAAATAAAAAGCAAGACGCCTAAACAAAAGCCTACGAAACCATCGAAAGCTGCAGCGAAATCTCCAAAAACACCTAAACCAAAAAAGGCTACAGCCTCAGTTAAAAAAGCTGCCGCTGCTACAAAGAAACCAACGAGGAAGTAAAAGAAGTAAACAAATCACTATGAATTTGTAAAATCAGTCCTTTTCAGGGCTACCAATTTTTAATCAAAGAGTAAAATTTTGATGCCTTGATAAAACCTTAGTAGGCAGAAAATATAATAAAAAAAAAAATGCAAATAAGCATTTAGGTAGATGCTTGAGTAAAAATTATTATGGAATTATTTTTTTTTTAAATAATTACACATTTAAAAATTTCATACATAAATAATCTTTGCATATGTTTGTAGGTACCAACTTTTCTAAAGTTTTAATTTCAGACATGCAATGATATTATTCAACATCTGTTTAAGTAATAAATTTTGAAATGATTATAGAAAATATTTATGTAAAACAATATTTTATTGCCCTTTTTGTTAACACGATTTACAGCTTAAAGTTGGAATATTTTAATTAAGTTACATTTTACAGATTATAACTAATCTTTACTAACAGAATAGAATATATTTCATTCAAATACGCTTAATTATAAGTTTTTATTATAATGTTTTTAAAAATTTGATATTTTAATTGATTAGTATATTGAATTTTTGGTAATTTATTTTAATGTTAATGTCTTTTTTTTTTTATATGCCTTCTTATGTTATGATCCATTTATAAGTACCTACCTACTTACCTACTTCCTATAAAATTATGAATAAGAATAAAAAATTGATTAGTAGATATTACTAAAACGAATTTTAGTTTGAATTTAATACTTATTTTAACAAAAATTTTACTATTAATCTGTTTACATTTTAATAAATTTTAATGGAAATGTTCATATATACTTAAATTTAACAAATTAACAAAGTTGAAAGAACACTCAAAGATGTACGACATCTCATTGCTTCGCAATAGAAATTTGAGAGGACTCAAGATTACAAATTTATTTATATTAAATTAATTATTGAAATTATAATTACTTTTGAGTTGTTATGCATTAGCACATATATTAATTTATTTGTTATATATATATAAATTGGTGAAATATCATTACAAGTATTTTTATTAATTAATTATTTTCAAGAATATGTCTGCAGCAAAACTTATTCACTAGATATTAAGTAATTTCTTCTAAATGGAAACATTTTTGATTAACAGGAGAATTTTTATAAGTAAAGCATATTGTTTTTAATATATATGCATTACAGATATGGTTAAAATTTTGAATTTATTTAACAAAAATTATAAAAGAATATCATAATATTTATAAAAGAAAATGTATGAAATAGAATATAACAACACAAAATTTTCAAACGCTTTTCGCTCAGATTCTCAATCATTGAAGACGTCGGTAGTTTTGTGAAAAAGTTCCTACAAAATACCGGCTACTAAGGTGTCATTATAAATCGTGTGTTTTAATTGTGAAAGTTTAAAGTTATAGTGTTACTAAATACTGTTGTCAAATTAGTATTTTTTAATTAAATAAATAATTTTTTTTTCTAAAATGGCTGAAGCAAGTGCAGAAGTTACTACCGCAGCAGTGATTAGTGATAATAAAAAGGGAAAAAAGGCTGCCTCTGGAGCTAAGAAACCGAAAGCAAAGCCAACTCATCCTCCTACTTCAGAAATGGTTACTAATGCTATTAAGAGTTTAAAGGAACGCGGTGGCTCATCTTTACCAGCTATCAAAAAGTACTTGGCTGCTAATTACAAAGTTGACACTGAAAAATTAGCACCATTTATTAAAAAGTACTTGAAGAGTGCAGTGTCAGGTGGAACTTTAATACAGACAAAAGGAAAAGGAGCTTCTGGTTCATTCAAATTATCAAAATCTGCTGCGAACGTGAAGACAAAGGCGAAGAGTGGCGAGGAGAAGAAAAAGAAAGCTGTGACAACTAAAAAAGCAAGTGAAAAGAAATTAAAGGCTAAAAAAGAAAAATCTGCGGAAGCTAAAAAGAAAAGTGTTAGTACGACAAAGAAAGCCGAAAAGAAAAAGGTAACTAAAGCTGCTGTGAAAAGTGCAAAGAAATCTGGTGAAATAAAAAGCAAGACGCCTAAACAAAAGCCTACGAAACCATCGAAAGCTGCAGCGAAATCTCCAAAAACACCTAAACCAAAAAAGGCTACAGCCTCAGTTAAAAAAGCTGCCGCTGCTACAAAGAAACCAACGAGGAAGTAAAAGAAGTAAACAAATCACTATGAATTTGTAAAATCAGTCCTTTTCAGGGCTACCAATTTTTAATCAAAGAGTAAAATTTTGATGCCTTGATAAAACCTTAGTAGGCAGAAAATATAATAAAAAAAAAAATGCAAATAAGCATTTAGGTAGATGCTTGAGTAAAAATTATTATGGAATTATTTTTTTTTTAAATAATTACACATTTAAAAATTTCATACATAAATAATCTTTGCATATGTTTGTAGGTACCAACTTTTCTAAAGTTTTAATTTCAGACATGCAATGATATTATTCAACATCTGTTTAAGTAATAAATTTTGAAATGATTATAGAAAATATTTCCGTAAAACAATATTTTATTGCCCTTTTTGTTAACACGATTTACAGCTTAAAGTTGGAATATTTTAATTAAGTTACATTTTACAGATTATAACTAATCTTTACTAACAGAATAGAATATATTTCATTCAAATACGCTTAATTATAAGTTTTTATTATAATGTTTTTAAAAATTTGATATTTTAATTGATTAGTATATTGAATTTTTGGTAATTTATTTTAATGTTAATGTCTTTTTTTTTTATATGCCTTCTTATGTTATGATCCATTTATAAGTACCTACCTACTTACCTACTTCCTATAAAATTATGAATAAGAATAAAAAATTGAGTAGTAGATATTACTAAAACGAATTTTAGTTTGAATTTAATACTTATTTTAACAAAAATTTTACTATTAATCTGTTTACATTTTAATAAATTTTAATGGAAATGTTCATATATACTTAAATTTAACAAATTAACAAAGTTGAAAGAACACTCAAAGATGTACGACATCTCATTGCTTCGCAATAGAAATTTGAGAGGACTCAAGATTACAAATTTATTTATATTAAATTAATTATTGAAATTATAATTACTTTTGAGTTGTTATGCATTAGCACATATATTAATTTATTTGTTATATATATATAAATTGGTGAAATATCATTACAAGTATTTTTATTAATTAATTATTTTCAAGAATATGTCTGCAGCAAAACTTATTCACTAGATATTAAGTAATTTCTTCTAAATGGAAACATTTTTGATTAACAGGAGAATTTTTATAAGTAAAGCATATTGTTTTTAATATATATGCTTTACAGATATGGTTAAAATTTTGAATTTATTTAACAAAAATTATAAAAGAATATCATAATATTTATAAAAGAAAATGTATGAAATAGAATATAACAAGACAAAATTTTCAAACGCTTTTCGCTCAGATTCTCAATCATTGAAGACGTCGGTAGTTTTGTGAAAAAGTTCCTACAAAATACCGGCTACTAAGGTGTCATTATAAATCGTGTGTTTTAATTGTGAAAGTTTAAAGTTATAGTGTTACTAAATACTGTTGTCAAATTAGTATTTTTTAATTAAATAAATAATTTTTTTTTCTAAAATGGCTGAAGCAAGTGCAGAAGTTACTACCGCAGCAGTGATTAGTGATAATAAAAAGGGAAAAAAGGCTGCCTCTGGAGCTAAGAAGCCGAAAGCAAAGCCAACTCATCCTCCTACTTCAGAAATGGTTACTAATGCTATTAAGAGTTTAAAGGAACGCGGTGGCTCATCTTTGCCAGCTATCAAAAAGTACTTGGCTGCTAATTACAAAGTTGACACTGAAAAATTAGCACCATTTATTAAAAAGTACTTGAAGAGTGCAGTGTCAGGTGGAACTTTAATACAGACAAAAGGAAAAGGAGCTTCTGGTTCATTCAAATTATCAAAATCTGCTGCGAACGTGAAGACAAAGGCGAAGAGTGGCGAGGAGAAGAAAAAGAAAGCTGTGACAACTAAAAAAGCAAGTGAAAAGAAATTAAAGGCTAAAAAAGAAAAATCTGCGGAAGCTAAAAAGAAAAGTGTTAGTACGACAAAGAAAGCCGAAAAGAAAAAGGTAACTAAAGCTGCTGTGAAAAGTGCAAAGAAATCTGGTGAAATAAAAAGCAAGACGCCTAAACAAAAGCCTACGAAACCATCGAAAGCTGCAGCGAAATCTCCAAAAACACCTAAACCAAAAAAGGCTACAGCCTCAGTTAAAAAAGCTGCCGCTGCTACAAAGAAACCAACGAGGAAGTAAAAGAAGTAAACAAATCACTATGAATTTGTAAAATCAGTCCTTTTCAGGGCTACCAATTTTTAATCAAAGAGTAAAATTTTGATGCCTTGATAAAACCTTAGTAGGCAGAAAATATAATAAAAAAAAAAAAAATGCAAATAAGCATTTAGGTAGATGCTTGAGTAAAAATTATTATGGAATTATTTTTTTTTTAAATAATTACACATTTAAAAATTTCATACATAAATAATCTTTGCATATGTTTGTAGGTACCAACTTTTCTAAAGTTTTAATTTCAGACATGCAATGATATTATTCAACATCTGTTTAAGTAATAAATTTTGAAATGATTATAGAAAATATTTCCGTAAAACAATATTTTATTGCCCTTTTTGTTAACACGATTTACAGCTTAAAGTTGGAATATTTTAATTAAGTTACATTTTACAGATTATAACTAATCTTTACTAACAGAATAGAATATATTTCATTCAAATACGCTTAATTATAAGTTTTTATTATAATGTTTTTAAAAATTTGATATTTTAATTGATTAGTATATTGAATTTTTGGTAATTTATTTTAATGTTAATGTCTTTTTTTTTTATATGCCTTCTTATGTTATGATCCATTTATAAGTACCTACCTACTTACCTACTTCCTATAAAATTATGAATAAGAATAAAAAATTGAGTAGTAGATATTACTAAAACGAATTTTAGTTTGAATTTAATACTTATTTTAACAAAAATTTTACTATTAATCTGTTTACATTTTAATAAATTTTAATGGAAATGTTCATATATACTTAAATTTAACAAATTAACAAAGTTGAAAGAACACTCAAAGATGTACGACATCTCATTGCTTCGCAATAGAAATTTGAGAGGACTCAAGATTACAAATTTATTTATATTAAATTAATTATTGAAATTATAATTACTTTTGAGTTGTTATGCATTAGCACATATATTAATTTATTTGTTATATATATATAAATTGGTGAAATATCATTACAAGTATTTTTATTAATTAATTATTTTCAAGAATATGTCTGCAGCAAAACTTATTCACTAGATATTAAGTAATTTCTTCTAAATGGAAACATTTTTGATTAACAGGAGAATTTTTATAAGTAAAGCATATTGTTTTTAATATATATGCTTTACAGATATGGTTAAAATTTTGAATTTATTTAACAAAAATTATAAAAGAATATCATAATATTTATAAAAGAAAATGTATGAAATAGAATATAACAAGACAAAATTTTCAAACGCTTTTCGCTCAGATTCTCAATCATTGAAGACGTCGGTAGTTTTGTGAAAAAGTTCCTACAAAATACCGGCTACTAAGGTGTCATTATAAATCGTGTGTTTTAATTGTGAAAGTTTAAAGTTATAGTGTTACTAAATACTGTTGTCAAATTAGTATTTTTTAATTAAATAAATAATTTTTTTTTCTAAAATGGCTGGAGCAAGTGCAGAAGTTACTACCGCAGCAGTGATTAGTGATAATAAAAAGGGAAAAAAGGCTGCCTCTGGAGCTAAGAAACCGAAAGCAAAGCCAACTCATCCTCCTACTTCAGAAATGGTTACTAATGCTATTAAGAGTTTAAAGGAACGCGGTGGCTCATCTTTGCCAGCTATCAAAAAGTACTTGGCTGCTAATTACAAAGTTGACACTGAAAAATTAGCACCATTTATTAAAAAGTACTTGAAGAGTGCAGTGTCAGGTGGAACTTTAATACAGACAAAAGGAAAAGGAGCTTCTGGTTCATTCAAATTATCAAAATCTGCTGCGAACGTGAAGACAAAGGCGAAGAGTGGCGAGGAGAAGAAAAAGAAAGCTGTGACAACTAAAAAAGCAAGTGAAAAGAAATTAAAGGCTAAAAAAGAAAAATCTGCGGAAGCTAAAAAGAAAAGTGTTAGTACGACAAAGAAAGCCGAAAAGAAAAAGGTAACTAAAGCTGCTGTGAAAAGTGCAAAGAAATCTGGTGAAATAAAAAGCAAGACGCCTAAACAAAAGCCTACGAAACCATCGAAAGCTGCAGCGAAATCTCCAAAAACACCTAAACCAAAAAAGGCTACAGCCTCAGTTAAAAAAGCTGCCGCTGCTACAAAGAAACCAACGAGGAAGTAAAAGAAGTAAACAAATCACTATGAATTTGTAAAATCAGTCCTTTTCAGGGCTACCAATTTTTAATCAAAGAGTAAAATTTTGATGCCTTGATAAAACCTTAGTAGGCAGAAAATATAATAAAAAAAAAAAAAATGCAAATAAGCATTTAGGTAGATGCTTGAGTAAAAATTATTATGGAATTATTTTTTTTTTAAATAATTACACATTTAAAAATTTCATACATAAATAATCTTTGCATATGTTTGTAGGTACCAACTTTTCTAAAGTTTTAATTTCAGACATGCAATGATATTATTCAACATCTGTTTAAGTAATAAATTTTGAAATGATTATAGAAAATATTTCCGTAAAACAATATTTTATTGCCCTTTTTGTTAACACGATTTACAGCTTAAAGTTGGAATATTTTAATTAAGTTACATTTTACAGATTATAACTAATCTTTACTAACAGAATAGAATATATTTCATTCAAATACGCTTAATTATAAGTTTTTATTATAATGTTTTTAAAAATTTGATATTTTAATTGATTAGTATATTGAATTTTTGGTAATTTATTTTAATGTTAATGTCTTTTTTTTTTATATGCCTTCTTATGTTATGATCCATTTATAAGTACCTACCTACTTACCTACTTCCTATAAAATTATGAATAAGAATAAAAAATTGAGTAGTAGATATTACTAAAACGAATTTTAGTTTGAATTTAATACTTATTTTAACAAAAATTTTACTATTAATCTGTTTACATTTTAATAAATTTTAATGGAAATGTTCATATATACTTAAATTTAACAAATTAACAAAGTTGAAAGAACACTCAAAGATGTACGACATCTCATTGCTTCGCAATAGAAATTTGAGAGGACTCAAGATTACAAATTTATTTATATTAAATTAATTATTGAAATTATAATTACTTTTGAGTTGTTATGCATTAGCACATATATTAATTTATTTGTTATATATATATAAATTGGTGAAATATCATTACAAGTATTTTTATTAATTAATTATTTTCAAGAATATGTCTGCAGCAAAACTTATTCACTAGATATTAAGTAATTTCTTCTAAATGGAAACATTTTTGATTAACAGGAGAATTTTTATAAGTAAAGCATATTGTTTTTAATATATATGCATTACAGATATGGTTAAAATTTTGAATTTATTTAACAAAAATTATAAAAGAATATCATAATATTTATAAAAGAAAATGTATGAAATAGAATATAACAAGACAAAATTTTCAAACGCTTTTCGCTCAGATTCTCAATCATTGAAGACGTCGGTAGTTTTGTGAAAAAGTTCCTACAAAATACCGGCTACTAAGGTGTCATTATAAATCGTGTGTTTTAATTGTGAAAGTTTAAAGTTATAGTGTTACTAAATACTGTTGTCAAATTAGTATTTTTTAATTAAATAAATAATTTTTTTTTCTAAAATGGCTGAAGCAAGTGCAGAAGTTACTACCGCAGCAGTGATTAGTGATAATAAAAAGGGAAAAAAGGCTGCCTCTGGAGCTAAGAAACCGAAAGCAAAGCCAACTCATCCTCCTACTTCAGAAATGGTTACTAATGCTATTAAGAGTTTAAAGGAACGCGGTGGCTCATCTTTACCAGCTATCAAAAAGTACTTGGCTGCTAATTACAAAGTTGACACTGAAAAATTAGCACCATTTATTAAAAAGTACTTGAAGAGTGCAGTGTCAGGTGGAACTTTAATACAGACAAAAGGAAAAGGAGCTTCTGGTTCATTCAAATTATCAAAATCTGCTGCGAACGTGAAGACAAAGGCGAAGAGTGGCGAGGAGAAGAAAAAGAAAGCTGTGACAACTAAAAAAGCAAGTGAAAAGAAATTAAAGGCTAAAAAAGAAAAATCTGCGGAAGCTAAAAAGAAAAGTGTTAGTACGACAAAGAAAGCCGAAAAGAAAAAGGTAACTAAAGCTGCTGTGAAAAGTGCAAAGAAATCTGGTGAAATAAAAAGCAAGACGCCTAAACAAAAGCCTACGAAACCATCGAAAGCTGCAGCGAAATCTCCAAAAACACCTAAACCAAAAAAGGCTACAGCCTCAGTTAAAAAAGCTGCCGCTGCTACAAAGAAACCAACGAGGAAGTAAAAGAAGTAAACAAATCACTATGAATTTGTAAAATCAGTCCTTTTCAGGGCTACCAATTTTTAATCAAAGAGTAAAATTTTGATGCCTTGATAAAACCTTAGTAGGCAGAAAATATAATAAAAAAAAAAAAATGCAAATAAGCATTTAGGTAGATGCTTGAGTAAAAATTATTATGGAATTATTTTTTTTTTTAAATAATTACACATTTAAAAATTTCATACATAAATAATCTTTGCATATGTTTGTAGGTACCAACTTTTCTAAAGTTTTAATTTCAGACATGCAATGATATTATTCAACATCTGTTTAAGTAATAAATTTTGAAATGATTATAGAAAGTATTTCCGTAAAACAATATTTTATTGCCCTTTTTGTTAACACGATTTACAGCTTAAAGTTGGAATATTTTAATTAAGTTACATTTTACAGATTATAACTAATCTTTACTAACAGAATAGAATATATTTCATTCAAATACGCTTAATTATAAGTTTTTATTATAATGTTTTTAAAAATTTGATATTTTAATTGATTAGTATATTGAATTTTTGGTAATTTATTTTAATGTTAATGTCTTTTTTTTTTATATGCCTTCTTATGTTATGATCCATTTATAAGTACCTACCTACTTACCTACTTCCTATAAAATTATGAATAAGAATAAAAAATTGAGTAGTAGATATTACTAAAACGAATTTTAGTTTGAATTTAATACTTATTTTAACAAAAATTTTACTATTAATCTGTTTACATTTTAATAAATTTTAATGGAAATGTTCATATATACTTAAATTTAACAAATTAACAAAGTTGAAAGAACACTCAAAGATGTACGACATCTCATTGCTTCGCAATAGAAATTTGAGAGGACTCAAGATTACAAATTTATTTATATTAAATTAATTATTGAAATTATAATTACTTTTGAGTTGTTATGCATTAGCACATATATTAATTTATTTGTTATATATATATAAATTGGTGAAATATCATTACAAGTATTTTTATTAATTAATTATTTTCAAGAATATGTCTGCAGCAAAACTTATTCACTAGATATTAAGTAATTTCTTCTAAATGGAAACATTTTTGATTAACAGGAGAATTTTTATAAGTAAAGCATATTGTTTTTAATATATATGCATTACAGATATGGTTAAAATTTTGAATTTATTTAACAAAAATTATAAAAGAATATCATAATATTTATAAAAGAAAATGTATGAAATAGAATATAACAAGACAAAATTTTCAAACGCTTTTCGCTCAGATTCTCAATCATTGAAGACGTCGGTAGTTTTGTGAAAAAGTTCCTATCTACTCAGTCAGTGATCAGCGGTGTTTCAGTGAAGTGCTCGTGTTGAAAATTACATGTAATTTTATATCTAGGTAAAATTCAATAGCCATCCGCATACACAGGATTTGCCGACGGCATTTCCGCAATTCACAGTGCGCGTGTGCCCGTGTTGATGTGCGTGCTAATGTGTGATAGTCGAATACAGACACATATTGTTGATGAATATAGTAAAGTGATAAAGACACATACTATTATATCTAAAGTTTTAAGTGTTGTGATGTTGATAGAGACACATAGTGAAATAGACACATACATTTATAAGTTAGTGACAGACAAGCACAATTTAACATTTAAACAAATTGCGGTGATAAAGGACACCTTGTTTTCTGTTTCATAATGAGTGAAATCAACGCAAGTAATAAATATCTCGCGTTTGAAGCCGAAAAAAGGGCACTTATGGCCGCTATTGACAGCAGCCTAAAAAAGTTGTACAATAAGTACGAACTAGGCCTCCCGGAAGTCACAATACAGGAAGGATCCAAAAATTTGTTCGATGACAATGTCACATCGCCACCTGATGTTACAGACGGAACAGCCAACGATGTGGAAATGTCCAATAACTCAACGGAGTCATCTTCATCGAGTTCGGACGTGTCTGAGGATGAAAGCAACGAAAACAATTATACTATCGTGGAAAACAAGAAGAGAAAAGCACGTAATAGCCCAGAGACGTCTCCTCAATCATCCGGAACTCCAGCCAAGAGGAAGCCATCAGGATCGAAGCAGCAACCACCCAGGGAGGAGAACACTGGTGGATTCTACCAAATTCTCGGAAACCGGAAGGAATTTGAGATCCAGCCCAAAGAAACTGCGGCCCAGGTAGTAAAGGCGGTGAGACCCCCACCAATTGTATGCCAGAATCTGAACGTCAGAGCGTTCAACAGCAAGCTGGATAAGCTAGAAACCAGACCGAAATTTTTTATTAAGACGGCAAAGGGCACAAAGTGCATTATCAAGCCAATCACTCAGGACGACCACAAGACGCTTTTCAGCATTGTCAAGGACATCGGCGTGCAGAGTTACACGTTTACGCCTAAGTGTGACAGGACGACGACACTTCTGCTGAGAGGAGTTCAGCACACCTACCACGCAGAGGATGTTAAGGCAGCACTCGAGGGAAAACTTCGTGGTTTTATAATCAATTCGGTCGTACATTTTAAAACGCCCAGGTCTAAGGAATCTAATTCCTTCGTCATAAATTTTGGTGGAAATTATGACGTAAAATACATAATGACAACGAATCGCCTATTAAACCAAATTGTCTACTGGGAAAAATACCGCGCTTCTGGAATCTCCCAGTGCAAGCGTTGCCAGGCTTTCGGCCACGTCGCGAGGAACTGCGCGGTCGACTACAAATGCGTGAAGTGTAAAAATGTACATTTACCAGGACAATGCGAGAGGAATAACGAGAAGGAAGGTGCCCCATTCTGCGTGAACTGTAAAGCTGAAGGACATCCAGCCAGTTATAGAGGCTGCCCCAAGTACAAGGAGGTAGTACAACAACGGGCCAAGAAGACCGAGGAGCGTCGCCAACGTGAAGAATTCGTGAAGGAAGCCACGAGGAACTATGTGCAACCAGGTAAATCTTTCGCCCAGGTAATCTCTAAAAACACGTTCAATAATAACAATTCTGTTAAACCCACAGCTTCCAAGCCCCAAGCAGCACCTAGGTCTGCCCCTAAGGCAGCTCCCAGAAAAACAAGAGTGTCAGAAATTGACGATTTCTGCACCAACGAAGCCAAGTCTCTATTTGGCTGCGACCTTTTCGCCCTTATGGGCAAAATCAATAATTTCCTTCCTAAATACAGGAAGCTTTCTTCCATCTCGGAAAAACAAGCAGCTTACCTTCAATTTGCATTTGGACTATGTCTAGGCAAATAAGTAAGCTGAAAATCATGTCACTTAACTGCAATTCTCTGGTAAAGCACAGCAAAAGAGCAGCCCTAAACCTATTCCTCATTGAGCATAAACCCACGTTCATGTTCCTCTCTGAAACTCTCCTCACTGAGAGACATAAGTTAGCTTTTGAGCACTATAACTTCGTCCGCCAGGACAAGTCTGAGACCACCCTAGGCACAGCCCTTCTCATTAAGGAAAACCTTAAATTCGAAGAGGTGAAAATTAGTAACCTTTCCAATATGGAATGCACTGCTGTCAAATTAAAACTTCGAGACAACGAGTCTCTTCTCTTAATCGCCCTATACAATAGATGTCACGCCACGGGAGCTGATATCAAGAATAATTTAAACAGCATTGCTCAGATCTCGGACAATTTCACATACACGGTGCTGGGTGGAGATTTCAACGCCAGGCACCCGTTGTGGAATGATTCTGTCACAAGTCCGTCAGGCAAGGCTGTACATGACTGGCTCCTCTTTAACACCACCCATGATTTTGTCGTCGTCTCGCAAGATACTCCGACCTTCCCGCGATCTGGGTCAACTCTTGACTTCTATATCGCAACCTCTAATCTAATTAATCTCCTACCCCAATTCTCAAATTACGTCTGCACAGCACATATGGCTGAATCCGATCACTTGGCTGTTGAACTCTCAATCACTCCCAGCGCACCGTTAAATATCCTGACTTCTGACCCTCAAGCCTCAACTTCACTCAAAGACGTTGACTGGCAACAATTTCAAGACAGGCTCTCCCAATTTCTCTCAGGAAATCTACCTGACTCGCAAAGGAATCTCACGAACTTGGAAATTGACTTCCACATTGACTTCCTCAACAACGCCATTGAAGGAAATGTCGCCTTCTTTTCCAGTGTAGTGCCGAGCAAACACTACAAATACAAAAATCTCCCGCCTCAACTGCAAAAATTATATAAATTTAGGCAGAAACTTCGAAAAGTACTTAACCGTATTTTTCACCGAACCCTGAATAGCCACAACCCAGCCTACAGAACTGTGTTGTCGCAAATTAATTGCTTGTCAACAATTATTGAGGAACAAACGAAAATGTTTCTCGATAAGGAGTTTAGGAAGAAACTGGCTTCCATTCAACCTGGTCCACACTGCTTTCAGGACATAAACAGGGTTTGCAACAGAAAAGCAAAACTCCCCAAAACCATTTTAAGCGGCACGACCGCTTACAACCTTCCCCAAGAAAAATGTAACGCTTTCGCGGAATATTTCCAATCCACTTTCAAAGACAACTCATCTCTAAGCGATGCAAATTTTAGGACCACTGTAGACTCGGCTGTTGATGATTTCACTGCCCAGGCAGTGGGATCCTCCACCACAATCTTCAACTCCACAAACACGTCCTTAAATCCGGATGATCTAAGCATCTTCTCAAATCCTGCACACGTTTTCGCCCTAATCAGGACTATTAGAGGCAAAAAGTCCGCTGGCCCAGATAACATTTCCAACAAAGTTATCAAAAACCTCCCACCTGTCGCAATAGAATTTCTGACAATTATCTTCAATAATTGCCTAAATAATTCTTACTTTCCCGATGTTTGGAAAACCGCTCGCATAGTTCCAATTCCCAAAAAAGGAAACTCGAAAAACCTTAACGAGTTCCGGCCAATCTCTCTTCTGTCCAACCTGGGCAAACTTTTCGAAAAAATAGTCCGCCAACACATTGAGAATACCTGCCTCGATCTAAATATCAGGCAGGACACCCAATTCGGCTTCAAGCCCCAGCACTCCACTTTTCACGCTTTGCTCAAATTCCTCTCTGATTCTACAAACGCCCTCAACAAAAGGGAGCAGACAGTAGGCTGCTTCCTTGATGTAGAGAAAGCGTTTGACTCAGTTTGGACAAACGGGCTAATTTTCAAAATTATAAACCTCGAGTTCCCGCCTTATCTCACCGGGGTTATACATAGCTTTCTCTCATCTCGAAATTTCTACATAGAAATCGAGGATACCAAATCTCAGGCAACATCAGTCAGTGCTGGTGTCCCCCAAGGTTCGGTCCTCGGACCAATTCTCTTCAATCTTTTCACTTATGATCAGCCTTCCAACGACTCAAATTCCACCACACTACTCTATGCTGATGACTCGCTTACCTACGCCCACTCCATGTCATCCAATTTCGCTGCTATTAAAGTTGAGCGGCATGTTCTCAAACTTGATGAGTTCTACAGAAAGTGGGGCATCAAAATTAATCTGAACAAATCTGAAATGATTTGCATCCGAAATCCCTCCACAAGGGGAAGACCCAACATAGCCACACGAGCCAACAACATTGAAATCGAAGTCAATAATGAAAAGCTTCAGCCTTCAAAGAACACCAAATACCTTGGTGTCTCCTTCAATAATCTGTTGAAATTCAACAATCACGCCAAGCTGACCATGAAGAAAGCCAACTACGCTTACTCCCTACTCAACCCTATTATCAGAAGGAGAAACGGTCTCCCGAAAGATACAAAGCTGCTTATTTACAAACAGCTTATCCGCCCAATTATCTGCTATTGCTTCCCCATCTGGCACACCATTTCGCCATCTTATATGAAGCAAATCAGCGCCCTCGAAAGAAAGATCCTAAGGGCCTGTACAGGTGTGTACAGGAAACCTAACGGACACTACTTTCCCAACACCTTCTTGTACGAAAGTGCAAACACCACTCCAATCGAGGAATATCTCCTTTCTCTCGCGGTCAAACAACTTGAGAAGATCTCTCAACATCCTAACCCCCTCATTAGCCAGCTTTCAACGCAACTTCAAGTTGAAAACCTCAACTACCTATCACCTCTCCACCTAATCAACTCGGAAACGAGAAACATTTATTACCTGGACGAAAGATTTACTTTCTTCACTAGTGCAGGAAGCCACCATCGTGGATAGGACAACATACTGGCATCTCGATCACCGTGGGACTTATCAACGCTGGACCATTCTGGACTATCGGCATAATTCTCAGCATGTTGAAAGACAGTCCAGTCTTCAACTCACAACAAGTTAGAGAAATCTCTAACATTCCACAACTTCCCACTCCCATCCAACTTCCATATTCCTTTAAATCCGAAAATTACTAAATAACAGACAAGAACACAGCTTGCCGTCGCGCAACAGGCTGTAATAATTTCGTCAAAGTGTAACCTTAAGTTAATAATTTTTCGAACAATTAAAGTATAAAGTGAACCAAAGACAAAAGTGAAATCTAGGCCAAAATTAAAGCCTGTACGTAAACATTTTCAAATATCCCGGGATATCGGTTCGGTTATAATATCGCCATAATTCGTTTTATTTCGTTAATCGCGTGTGAAGAACACTTGACTTGACTTGAAAAGTTCCTACAAAATACCGGCTACTAAGGTGTCATTATAAATCGTGTGTTTTAATTGTGAAAGTTTAAAGTTATAGTGTTACTAAATACTGTTGTCAAATTAGTATTTTTTAATTAAATAAATAATTTTTTTTTCTAAAATGGCTGAAGCAAGTGCAGAAGTTACTACCGCAGCAGTGATTAGTGATAATAAAAAGGGAAAAAAGGCTGCCTCTGGAGCTAAGAAACCGAAAGCAAAGCCAACTCATCCTCCTACTTCAGAAATGGTTACTAATGCTATTAAGAGTTTAAAGGAACGCGGTGGCTCATCTTTGCCAGCTATCAAAAAGTACTTGGCTGCTAATTACAAAGTTGACACTGAAAAATTAGCACCATTTATTAAAAAGTACTTGAAGAGTGCAGTGTCAGGTGGAACTTTAATACAGACAAAAGGAAAAGGAGCTTCTGGTTCATTCAAATTATCAAAATCTGCTGCGAACGTGAAGACAAAGGCGAAGAGTGGCGAGGAGAAGAAAAAGAAAGCTGTGACAACTAAAAAAGCAAGTGAAAAGAAATTAAAGGCTAAAAAAGAAAAATCTGCGGAAGCTAAAAAGAAAAGTGTTAGTACGACAAAGAAAGCCGAAAAGAAAAAGGTAACTAAAGCTGCTGTGAAAAGTGCAAAGAAATCTGGTGAAATAAAAAGCAAGACGCCTAAACAAAAGCCTACGAAACCATCGAAAGCTGCAGCGAAATCTCCAAAAACACCTAAACCAAAAAAGGCTACAGCCTCAGTTAAAAAAGCTGCCGCTGCTACAAAGAAACCAACGAGGAAGTAAAAGAAGTAAACAAATCACTATGAATTTGTAAAATCAGTCCTTTTCAGGGCTACCAATTTTTAATCAAAGAGTAAAATTTTGATGCCTTGATAAAACCTTAGTAGGCAGAAAATATAATAAAAAAAAAGAAAAATGCAAATAAGCATTTAGGTAGATGCTTGAGTAAAAATTATTATGGAATTATTTTTTTTTTAAATAATTACACATTTAAAAATTTCATACATAAATAATCTTTGCATATGTTTGTAGGTACCAACTTTTCTAAAGTTTTAATTTCAGACATGCAATGATATTATTCAACATCTGTTTAAGTAATAAATTTTGAAATGATTATAGAAAATATTTCCGTAAAACAATATTTTATTGCCCTTTTTGTTAACACGATTTACAGCTTAAAGTTGGAATATTTTAATTAAGTTACATTTTACAGATTATAACTAATCTTTACTAACAGAATAGAATATATTTCATTCAAATACGCTTAATTATAAGTTTTTATTATAATGTTTTTAAAAATTTGATATTTTAATTGATTAGTATATTGAATTTTTGGTAATTTATTTTAATGTTAATGTCTTTTTTTTTTATATGCCTTCTTATGTTATGATCCATTTATAAGTACCTACCTACTTACCTACTTCCTATAAAATTATGAATAAGAATAAAAAATTGAGTAGTAGATATTACTAAAACGAATTTTAGTTTGAATTTAATACTTATTTTAACAAAAATTTTACTATTAATCTGTTTACATTTTAATAAATTTTAATGGAAATGTTCATATATACTTAAATTTAACAAATTAACAAAGTTGAAAGAACACTCAAAGATGTACGACATCTCATTGCTTCGCAATAGAAATTTGAGAGGACTCAAGATTACAAATTTATTTATATTAAATTAATTATTGAAATTATAATTACTTTTGAGTTGTTATGCATTAGCACATATATTAATTTATTTGTTATATATATATAAATTGGTGAAATATCATTACAAGTATTTTTATTAATTAATTATTTTCAAGAATATGTCTGCAGCAAAACTTATTCACTAGATATTAAGTAATTTCTTCTAAATGGAAACATTTTTGATTAACAGGAGAATTTTTATAAGTAAAGCATATTGTTTTTAATATATATGCTTTACAGATATGGTTAAAATTTTGAATTTATTTAACAAAAATTATAAAAGAATATCATAATATTTATAAAAGAAAATGTATGAAATAGAATATAACAAGACAAAATTTTCAAACGCTTTTCGCTCAGATTCTCAATCATTGAAGACGTCGGTAGTTTTGTGAAAAAGTTCCTACAAAATACCGGCTACTAAGGTGTCATTATAAATCGTGTGTTTTAATTGTGAAAGTTTAAAGTTATAGTGTTACTAAATACTGTTGTCAAATTAGTATTTTTTAATTAAATAAATAATTTTTTTTTCTAAAATGGCTGAAGCAAGTGCAGAAGTTACTACCGCAGCAGTGATTAGTGATAATAAAAAGGGAAAAAAGGCTGCCTCTGGAGCTAAGAAACCGAAAGCAAAGCCAACTCATCCTCCTACTTCAGAAATGGTTACTAATGCTATTAAGAGTTTAAAGGAACGCGGTGGCTCATCTTTACCAGCTATCAAAAAGTACTTGGCTGCTAATTACAAAGTTGACACTGAAAAATTAGCACCATTTATTAAAAAGTACTTGAAGAGTGCAGTGTCAGGTGAAACTTTAATACAGACAAAAGGAAAAGGAGCTTCTGGTTCATTCAAATTATCAAAATCTGCTGCGAACGTGAAGACAAAGGCGAAGAGTGGCGAGGAGAAGAAAAAGAAAGCTGTGACAACTAAAAAAGCAAGTGAAAAGAAATTAAAGGCTAAAAAAGAAAAATCTGCGGAAGCTAAAAAGAAAAGTGTTAGTACGACAAAGAAAGCCGAAAAGAAAAAGGTAACTAAAGCTGCTGTGAAAAGTGCAAAGAAATCTGGTGAAATAAAAAGCAAGACGCCTAAACAAAAGCCTACGAAACCATCGAAAGCTGCAGCGAAATCTCCAAAAACACCTAAACCAAAAAAGGCTACAGCCTCAGTTAAAAAAGCTGCCGCTGCTACAAAGAAACCAACGAGGAAGTAAAAGAAGTAAACAAATCACTATGAATTTGTAAAATCAGTCCTTTTCAGGGCTACCAATTTTTAATCAAAGAGTAAAATTTTGATGCCTTGATAAAACCTTAGTAGGCAGAAAATATAATAAAAAAAAAAAAATGCAAATAAGCATTTAGGTAGATGCTTGAGTAAAAATTATTATGGAATTATTTTTTTTTTAAATAATTACACATTTAAAAATTTCATACATAAATAATCTTTGCATATGTTTGTAGGTACCAACTTTTCTAAAGTTTTAATTTCAGACATGCAATGATATTATTCAACATCTGTTTAAGTAATAAATTTTGAAATGATTATAGAAAATATTTCCGTAAAACAATATTTTATTGCCCTTTTTGTTAACACGATTTACAGCTTAAAGTTGGAATATTTTAATTAAGTTACATTTTACAGATTATAACTAATCTTTACTAACAGAATAGAATATATTTCATTCAAATACGCTTAATTATAAGTTTTTATTATAATGTTTTTAAAAATTTGATATTTTAATTGATTAGTATATTGAATTTTTGGTAATTTATTTTAATGTTAATGTCTTTTTTTTTTATATGCCTTCTTATGTTATGATCCATTTATAAGTACCTACCTACTTACCTACTTCCTATAAAATTATGAATAAGAATAAAAAATTGAGTAGTAGATATTACTAAAACGAATTTTAGTTTGAATTTAATACTTATTTTAATAAAAATTTTACTATTAATCTGTTTACATTTTAATAAATTTTAATGGAAATGTTCATATATACTTAAATTTAACAAATTAACAAAGTTGAAAGAACACTCAAAGATGTACGACATCTCATTGCTTCGCAATAGAAATTTGAGAGGACTCAAGATTACAAATTTATTTATATTAAATTAATTATTGAAATTATAATTACTTTTGAGTTGTTATGCATTAGCACATATATTAATTTATTTGTTATATATATATAAATTGGTGAAATATCATTACAAGTATTTTTATTAATTAATTATTTTCAAGAATATGTCTGCAGCAAAACTTATTCACTAGATATTAAGTAATTTCTTCTAAATGGAAACATTTTTGATTAACAGGAGAATTTTTATAAGTAAAGCATATTGTTTTTAATATATATGCATTACAGATATGGTTAAAATTTTGAATTTATTTAACAAAAATTATAAAAGAATATCATAATATTTATAAAAGAAAATGTATGAAATAGAATATAACAAGACAAAATTTTCAAACGCTTTTCGCTCAGATTCTCAATCATTGAAGACGTCGGTAGTTTTGTGAAAAAGTTCCTACAAAATACCGGCTACTAAGGTGTCATTATAAATCGTGTGTTTTAATTGTGAAAGTTTAAAGTTATAGTGTTACTAAATACTGTTGTCAAATTAGTATTTTTTAATTAAATAAATAATTTTTTTTTTCTAAAATGGCTGAAGCAAGTGCAGAAGTTACTACCGCAGCAGTGATTAGTGATAATAAAAAGGGAAAAAAGGCTGCCTCTGGAGCTAAGAAACCGAAAGCAAAGCCAACTCATCCTCCTACTTCAGAAATGGTTACTAATGCTATTAAGAGTTTAAAGGAACGCGGTGGCTCATCTTTACCAGCTATCAAAAAGTACTTGGCTGCTAATTACAAAGTTGACACTGAAAAATTAGCACCATTTATTAAAAAGTACTTGAAGAGTGCAGTGTCAGGTGGAACTTTAATACAGACAAAAGGAAAAGGAGCTTCTGGTTCATTCAAATTATCAAAATCTGCTGCGAACGTGAAGACAAAGGCGAAGAGTGGCGAGGAGAAGAAAAAGAAAGCTGTGACAACTAAAAAAGCAAGTGAAAAGAAATTAAAGGCTAAAAAAGAAAAATCTGCGGAAGCTAAAAAGAAAAGTGTTAGTACGACAAAGAAAGCCGAAAAGAAAAAGGTAACTAAAGCTGCTGTGAAAAGTGCAAAGAAATCTGGTGAAATAAAAAGCAAGACGCCTAAACAAAAGCCTATGAAACCATCGAAAGCTGCAGCGAAATCTCCAAAAACACCTAAACCAAAAAAGGCTACAGCCTCAGTTAAAAAAGCTGCCGCTGCTACAAAGAAACCAACGAGGAAGTAAAAGAAGTAAACAAATCACTATGAATTTGTAAAATCAGTCCTTTTCAGGGCTACCAATTTTTAATCAAAGAGTAAAATTTTGATGCCTTGATAAAACCTTAGTAGGCAGAAAATATAATAAAAAAAAAAAAATGCAAATAAGCATTTAGGTAGATGCTTGAGTAAAAATTATTATGGAATTATTTTTTTTTTAAATAATTACACATTTAAAAATTTCATACATAAATAATCTTTGCATATGTTTGTAGGTACCAACTTTTCTAAAGTTTTAATTTCAGACATGCAATGATATTATTCAACATCTGTTTAAGTAATAAATTTTGAAATGATTATAGAAAATATTTCCGTAAAACAATATTTTATTGCCCTTTTTGTTAACACGATTTACAGCTTAAAGTTGGAATATTTTAATTAAGTTACATTTTACAGATTATAACTAATCTTTACTAACAGAATAGAATATATTTCATTCAAATACGCTTAATTATAAGTTTTTATTATAATGTTTTTAAAAATTTGATATTTTAATTGATTAGTATATTGAATTTTTGGTAATTTATTTTAATGTTAATGTCTTTTTTTTTTATATGCCTTCTTATGTTATGATCCATTTATAAGTACCTACCTACTTACCTACTTCCTATAAAATTATGAATAAGAATAAAAAATTGAGTAGTAGATATTACTAAAACGAATTTTAGTTTGAATTTAATACTTATTTTAACAAAAATTTTACTATTAATCTGTTTACATTTTAATAAATTTTAATGGAAATGTTCATATATACTTAAATTTAACAAATTAACAAAGTTGAAAGAACACTCAAAGATGTACGACATCTCATTGCTTCGCAATAGAAATTTGAGAGGACTCAAGATTACAAATTTATTTATATTAAATTAATTATTGAAATTATAATTACTTTTGAGTTGTTATGCATTAGCACATATATTAATTTATTTGTTATATATATATAAATTGGTGAAATATCATTACAAGTATTTTTATTAATTAATTATTTTCAAGAATATGTCTGCAGCAAAACTTATTCACTAGATATTAAGTAATTTCTTCTAAATGGAAACATTTTTGATTAACAGGAGAATTTTTATAAGTAAAGCATATTGTTTTTAATATATATGCATTACAGATATGGTTAAAATTTTGAATTTATTTAACAAAAATTATAAAAGAATATCATAATATTTATAAAAGAAAATGTATGAAATAGAATATAACAAGACAAAATTTTCAAACGCTTTTCGCTCAGATTCTCAATCATTGAAGACGTCGGTAGTTTTGTGAAAAAGTTCCTACAAAATACCGGCTACTAAGGTGTCATTATAAATCGTGTGTTTTAATTGTGAAAGTTTAAAGTTATAGTGTTACTAAATACTGTTGTCAAATTAGTATTTTTTAATTAAATAAATAATTTTTTTTTCTAAAATGGCTGAAGCAAGTGCAGAAGTTACTACCGCAGCAGTGATTAGTGATAATAAAAAGGGAAAAAAGGCTGCCTCTGGAGCTAAGAAACCGAAAGCAAAGCCAACTCATCCTCCTACTTCAGAAATGGTTACTAATGCTATTAAGAGTTTAAAGGAACGCGGTGGCTCATCTTTGCCAGCTATCAAAAAGTACTTGGCTGCTAATTACAAAGTTGACACTGAAAAATTAGCACCATTTATTAAAAAGTACTTGAAGAGTGCAGTGTCAGGTGGAACTTTAATACAGACAAAAGGAAAAGGAGCTTCTGGTTCATTCAAATTATCAAAATCTGCTGCGAACGTGAAGACAAAGGCGAAGAGTGGCGAGGAGAAGAAAAAGAAAGCTGTGACAACTAAAAAAGCAAGTGAAAAGAAATTAAAGGCTAAAAAAGAAAAATCTGCGGAAGCTAAAAAGAAAAGTGTTAGTACGACAAAGAAAGCCGAAAAGAAAAAGGTAACTAAAACTGCTGTGAAAAGTGCAAAGAAATCTGGTGAAATAAAAAGCAAGACGCCTAAACAAAAGCCTACGAAACCATCGAAAGCTGCAGCGAAATCTCCAAAAACACCTAAACCAAAAAAGGCTACAGCCTCAGTTAAAAAAGCTGCCGCTGCTACAAAGAAACCAACGAGGAAGTAAAAGAAGTAAACAAATCACTATGAATTTGTAAAATCAGTCCTTTTCAGGGCTACCAATTTTTAATCAAAGAGTAAAATTTTGATGCCTTGATAAAACCTTAGTAGGCAGAAAATATAATAAAAAAAAAAAAATGCAAATAAGCATTTAGGTAGATGCTTGAGTAAAAATTATTATGGAATTATTTTTTTTTTAAATAATTACACATTTAAAAATTTCATACATAAATAATCTTTGCATATGTTTGTAGGTACCAACTTTTCTAAAGTTTTAATTTCAGACATGCAATGATATTATTCAACATCTGATTAAGTAATAAATTTTGAAATGATTATAGAAAATATTTCCGTAAAACAATATTTTATTGCCCTTTTTGTTAACACGATTTACAGCTTAAAGTTGGAATATTTTAATTAAGTTACATTTTACAGATTATAACTAATCTTTACTAACAGAATAGAATATATTTCATTCAAATACGCTTAATTATAAGTTTTTATTATAATGTTTTTAAAAATTTGATATTTTAATTGATTAGTATATTGAATTTTTGGTAATTTATTTTAATGTTAATGTCTTTTTTTTTTATATGCCTTCTTATGTTATGATCCATTTATAAGTACCTACCTACTTACCTACTTCCTATAAAATTATGAATAAGAATAAAAAATTGAGTAGTAGATATTACTAAAACGAATTTTAGTTTGAATTTAATACTTATTTTAACAAAAATTTTACTATTAATCTGTTTACATTTTAATAAATTTTAATGGAAATGTTCATATATACTTAAATTTAACAAATTAACAAAGTTGAAAGAACACTCAAAGATGTACGACATCTCATTGCTTCGCAATAGAAATTTGAGAGGACTCAAGATTACAAATTTATTTATATTAAATTAATTATTGAAATTATAATTACTTTTGAGTTGTTATGCATTAGCACATATATTAATTTATTTGTTATATATATATAAATTGGTGAAATATCATTACAAGTATTTTTATTAATTAATTATTTTCAAGAATATGTCTGCAGCAAAACTTATTCACTAGATATTAAGTAATTTCTTCTAAATGGAAACATTTTTGATTAACAGGAGAATTTTTATAAGTAAAGCATATTGTTTTTAATATATATGCATTACAGATATGGTTAAAATTTTGAATTTATTTAACAAAAATTATAAAAGAATATCATAATATTTATAAAAGAAAATGTATGAAATAGAATATAACAAGACAAAATTTTCAAACGCTTTTCGCTCAGATTCTCAATCATTGAAGACGTCGGTAGTTTTGTGAAAAAGTTCCTACAAAATACCGGCTACTAAGGTGTCATTATAAATCGTGTGTTTTAATTGTGAAAGTTTAAAGTTATAGTGTTACTAAATACTGTTGTCAAATTAGTATTTTTTAATTAAATAAATAATTTTTTTTTCTAAAATGGCTGAAGCAAGTGCAGAAGTTACTACCGCAGCAGTGATTAGTGATAATAAAAAGGGAAAAAAGGCTGCCTCTGGAGCTAAGAAACCGAAAGCAAAGCCAACTCATCCTCCTACTTCAGAAATGGTTACTAATGCTATTAAGAGTTTAAAGGAACGCGGTGGCTCATCTTTACCAGCTATCAAAAAGTACTTGGCTGCTAATTACAAAGTTGACACTGAAAAATTAGCACCATTTATTAAAAAGTACTTGAAGAGTGCAGTGTCAGGTGGAACTTTAATACAGACAAAAGGAAAAGGAGCTTCTGGTTCATTCAAATTATCAAAATCTGCTGCGAACGTGAAGACAAAGGCGAAGAGTGGCGAGGAGAAGAAAAAGAAAGCTGTGACAACTAAAAAAGCAAGTGAAAAGAAATTAAAGGCTAAAAAAGAAAAATCTGCGGAAGCTAAAAAGAAAAGTGTTAGTACGACAAAGAAAGCCGAAAAGAAAAAGGTAACTAAAGCTGCTGTGAAAAGTGCAAAGAAATCTGGTGAAATAAAAAGCAAGACGCCTAAACAAAAGCCTACGAAACCATCGAAAGCTGCAGCGAAATCTCCAAAAACACCTAAACCAAAAAAGGCTACAGCCTCAGTTAAAAAAGCTGCCGCTGCTACAAAGAAACCAACGAGGAAGTAAAAGAAGTAAACAAATCACTATGAATTTGTAAAATCAGTCCTTTTCAGGGCTACCAATTTTTAATCAAAGAGTAAAATTTTGATGCCTTGATAAAACCTTAGTAGGCAGAAAATATAATAAAAAAAAAAAAATGCAAATAAGCATTTAGGTAGATGCTTGAGTAAAAATTATTATGGAATTATTTTTTTTTTTAAATAATTACACATTTAAAAATTTCATACATAAATAATCTTTGCATATGTTTGTAGGTACCAACTTTTCTAAAGTTTTAATTTCAGACATGCAATGATATTATTCAACATCTGTTTAAGTAATAAATTTTGAAATGATTATAGAAAATATTTCCGTAAAACAATATTTTATTGCCCTTTTTGTTAACACGATTTACAGCTTAAAGTTGGAATATTTTAATTAAGTTACATTTTACAGATTATAACTAATCTTTACTAACAGAATAGAATATATTTCATTCAAATACGCTTAATTATAAGTTTTTATTATAATGTTTTTAAAAATTTGATATTTTAATTGATTAGTATATTGAATTTTTGGTAATTTATTTTAATGTTAATGTCTTTTTTTTTTATATGCCTTCTTATGTTATGATCCATTTATAAGTACCTACCTACTTACCTACTTCCTATAAAATTATGAATAAGAATAAAAAATTGATTAGTAGATATTACTAAAACGAATTTTAGTTTGAATTTAATACTTATTTTAACAAAAATTTTACTATTAATCTGTTTACATTTTAATAAATTTTAATGGAAATGTTCATATATACTTAAATTTAACAAATTAACAAAGTTGAAAGAACACTCAAAGATGTACGACATCTCATTGCTTCGCAATAGAAATTTGAGAGGACTCAAGATTACAAATTTATTTATATTAAATTAATTATTGAAATTATAATTACTTTTGAGTTGTTATGCATTAGCACATATATTAATTTATTTGTTATATATATATAAATTGGTGAAATATCATTACAAGTATTTTTATTAATTAATTATTTTCAAGAATATGTCTGCAGCAAAACTTATTCACTAGATATTAAGTAATTTCTTCTAAATGGAAACATTTTTGATTAACAGGAGAATTTTTATAAGTAAAGCATATTGTTTTTAATATATCTGCATTACAGATATGGTTAAAATTTTGAATTTATTTAACAAAAATTATAAAAGAATATCATAATATTTATAAAAGAAAATGTATGAAATAGAATATAACAAGACAAAATTTTCAAACGCTTTTCGCTCAGATTCTCAATCATTGAAGACGTCGGTAGTTTTGTGAAAAAGTTCCTACAAAATACCGGCTACTAAGGTGTCATTATAAATCGTGTGTTTTAATTGTGAAAGTTTAAAGTTATAGTGTTACTAAATACTGTTGTCAAATTAGTATTTTTTAATTAAATAAATAATTTTTTTTTCTAAAATGGCTGAAGCAAGTGCAGAAGTTACTACCGCAGCAGTGATTAGTGATAATAAAAAGGGAAAAAAGGCTGCCTCTGGAGCTAAGAAACCGAAAGCAAAGCCAACTCATCCTCCTACTTCAGAAATGGTTACTAATGCTATTAAGAGTTTAAAGGAACGCGGTGGCTCATCTTTACCAGCTATCAAAAAGTACTTGGCTGCTAATTACAAAGTTGACACTGAAAAATTAGCACCATTTATTAAAAAGTACTTGAAGAGTGCAGTGTCAGGTGGAACTTTAATACAGACAAAAGGAAAAGGAGCTTCTGGTTCATTCAAATTATCAAAATCTGCTGCGAACGTGAAGACAAAGGCGAAGAGTGGCGAGGAGAAGAAAAAGAAAGCTGTGACAACTAAAAAAGCAAGTGAAAAGAAATTAAAGGCTAAAAAAGAAAAATCTGCGGAAGCTAAAAAGAAAAGTGTTAGTACGACAAAGAAAGCCGAAAAGAAAAAGGTAACTAAAGCTGCTGTGAAAAGTGCAAAGATATCTGGTGAAATAAAAAGCAAGACGCCTAAACAAAAGCCTACGAAACCATCGAAAGCTGCAGCGAAATCTCCAAAAACACCTAAACCAAAAAAGGCTACAGCCTCAGTTAAAAAAGCTGCCGCTGCTACAAAGAAACCAACGAGGAAGTAAAAGAAGTAAACAAATCACTATGAATTTGTAAAATCAGTCCTTTTCAGGGCTACCAATTTTTAATCAAAGAGTAAAATTTTGATGCCTTGATAAAACCTTAGTAGGCAGAAAATATAATAAAAAAAAAAATGCAAATAAGCATTTAGGTAGATGCTTGAGTAAAAATTATTATGGAATTATTTTTTTTTTTAAATAATTACACATTTAAAAATTTCATACATAAATAATCTTTGCATATGTTTGTAGGTACCAACTTTTCTAAAGTTTTAATTTCAGACATGCAATGATATTATTCAACATCTGTTTAAGTAATAAATTTTGAAATGATTATAGAAAATATTTCCGTAAAACAATATTTTATTGCCCTTTTTGTTAACACGATTTACAGCTTAAAGTTGGAATATTTTAATTAAGTTACATTTTACAGATTATAACTAATCTTTACTAACAGAATAGAATATATTTCATTCAAATACGCTTAATTATAAGTTTTTATTATAATGTTTTTAAAAATTTATATTTTAATTGATTAGTATATTGAATTTTTGGTAATTTATTTTAATGTTAATGTCTTTTTTTTTTATATGCCTTCTTATGTTATGATCCATTTATAAGTACCTACCTACTTACCTACTTCCTATAAAATTATGAATAAGAATAAAAAATTGAGTAGTAGATATTACTAAAACGAATTTTAGTTTGAATTTAATACTTATTTTAACAAAAATTTTACTATTAATCTGTTTACATTTTAATAAATTTTAATGGAAATGTTCATATATACTTAAATTTAACAAATTAACAAAGTTGAAAGAACACTCAAAGATGTACGACATCTCATTGCTTCGCAATAGAAATTTGAGAGGACTCAAGATTACAAATTTATTTATATTAAATTAATTATTGAAATTATAATTACTTTTGAGTTGTTATGCATTAGCACATATATTAATTTATTTGTTATATATATATAAATTGGTGAAATATCATTACAAGTATTTTTATTAATTAATTATTTTCAAGAATATGTCTGCAGCAAAACTTATTCACTAGATATTAAGTAATTTCTTCTAAATGGAAACATTTTTGATTAACAGGAGAATTTTTATAAGTAAAGCATATTGTTTTTAATATATATGCATTACAGATATGGTTAAAATTTTGAATTTATTTAACAAAAATTATAAAAGAATATCATAATATTTATAAAAGAAAATGTATGAAATAGAATATAACAAGACAAAATTTTCAAACGCTTTTCGCTCAGATTCTCAATCATTGAAGACGTCGGTAGTTTTGTGAAAAAGTTCCTACAAAATACCGGCTACTAAGGTGTCATTATAAATCGTGTGTTTTAATTGTGAAAGTTTAAAGTTATAGTGTTACTAAATACTGTTGTCAAATTAGTATTTTTTAATTAAATAAATAATTTTTTTTTCTAAAATGGCTGAAGCAAGTGCAGAAGTTACTACCGCAGCAGTGATTAGTGATAATAAAAAGGGAAAAAAGGCTGCCTCTGGAGCTAAGAAACCGAAAGCAAAGCCAACTCATCCTCCTACTTCAGAAATGGTTACTAATGCTATTAAGAGTTTAAAGGAACGCGGTGGCTCATCTTTACCAGCTATCAAAAAGTACTTGGCTGCTAATTACAAAGTTGACACTGAAAAATTAGCACCATTTATTAAAAAGTACTTGAAGAGTGCAGTGTCAGGTGGAACTTTAATACAGACAAAAGGAAAAGGAGCTTCTGGTTCATTCAAATTATCAAAATCTGCTGCGAACGTGAAGACAAAGGCGAAGAGTGGCGAGGAGAAGAAAAAGAAAGCTGTGACAACTAAAAAAGCAAGTGAAAAGAAATTAAAGGCTAAAAAAGAAAAATCTGCGGAAGCTAAAAAGAAAAGTGTTAGTACGACAAAGAAAGCCGAAAAGAAAAAGGTAACTAAAGCTGCTGTGAAAAGTGCAAAGAAATCTGGTGAAATAAAAAGCAAGACGCCTAAACAAAAGCCTACGAAACCATCGAAAGCTGCAGCGAAATCTCCAAAAACACCTAAACCAAAAAAGGCTACAGCCTCAGTTAAAAAAGCTGCCGCTGCTACAAAGAAACCAACGAGGAAGTAAAAGAAGTAAACAAATCACTATGAATTTGTAAAATCAGTCCTTTTCAGGGCTACCAATTTTTAATCAAAGAGTAAAATTTTGATGCCTTGATAAAACCTTAGTAGGCAGAAAATATAATAAAAAAAAAAAAATGCAAATAAGCATTTAGGTAGATGCTTGAGTAAAAATTATTATGGAATTATTTTTTTTTTAAATAATTACACATTTAAAAATTTCATACATAAATAATCTTTGCATATGTTTGTAGGTACCAACTTTTCTAAAGTTTTAATTTCAGACATGCAATGATATTATTCAACATCTGTTTAAGTAATAAATTTTGAAATGATTATAGAAAATATTTCCGTAAAACAATATTTTATTGCCCTTTTTGTTAACACGATTTACAGCTTAAAGTTGGAATATTTTAATTAAGTTACATTTTACAGATTATAACTAATCTTTACTAACAGAATAGAATATATTTCATTCAAATACGCTTAATTATAAGTTTTTATTATAATGTTTTTAAAAATTTGATATTTTAATTGATTAGTATATTGAATTTTTGGTAATTTATTTTAATGTTAATGTCTTTTTTTTTTATATGCCTTCTTATGTTATGATCCATTTATAAGTACCTACCTACTTACCTACTTCCTATAAAATTATGAATAAGAATAAAAAATTGAGTAGTAGATATTACTAAAACGAATTTTAGTTTGAATTTAATACTTATTTTAACAAAAATTTTACTATTAATCTGTTTACATTTTAATAAATTTTAATGGAAATGTTCATATATACTTAAATTTAACAAATTAACAAAGTTGAAAGAACACTCAAAGATGTACGACATCTCATTGCTTCGCAATAGAAATTTGAGAGGACTCAAGATTACAAATTTATTTATATTAAATTAATTATTGAAATTATAATTACTTTTGAGTTGTTATGCATTAGCACATATATTAATTTATTTGTTATATATATATAAATTGGTGAAATATCATTACAAGTATTTTTATTAATTAATTATTTTCAAGAATATGTCTGCAGCAAAACTTATTCACTAGATATTAAGTAATTTCTTCTAAATGGAAACATTTTTGATTAACAGGAGAATTTTTATAAGTAAAGCATATTGTTTTTAATATATATGCATTACAGATATGGTTAAAATTTTGAATTTATTTAACAAAAATTATAAAAGAATATCATAATATTTATAAAAGAAAATGTATGAAATAGAATATAACAAGACAAAATTTTCAAACGCTTTTCGCTCAGATTCTCAATCATTGAAGACGTCGGTAGTTTTGTGAAAAAGTTCCTACAAAATACCGGCTACTAAGGTGTCATTATAAATCGTGTGTTTTAATTGTGAAAGTTTAAAGTTATAGTGTTACTAAATACTGTTGTCAAATTAGTATTTTTTAATTAAATAAATAATTTTTTTTTCTAAAATGGCTGAAGCAAGTGCAGAAGTTACTACCGCAGCAGTGATTAGTGATAATAAAAAGGGAAAAAAGGCTGCCTCTGGAGCTAAGAAACCGAAAGCAAAGCCAACTCATCCTCCTACTTCAGAAATGGTTACTAATGCTATTAAGAGTTTAAAGGAACGCGGTGGCTCATCTTTACCAGCTATCAAAAAGTACTTGGCTGCTAATTACAAAGTTGACACTGAAAAATTAGCACCATTTATTAAAAAGTACTTGAAGAGTGCAGTGTCAGGTGGAACTTTAATACAGACAAAAGGAAAAGGAGCTTCTGGTTCATTCAAATTATCAAAATCTGCTGCGAACGTGAAGACAAAGGCGAAGAGTGGCGAGGAGAAGAAAAAGAAAGCTGTGACAACTAAAAAAGCAAGTGAAAAGAAATTAAAGGCTAAAAAAGAAAAATCTGCGGAAGCTAAAAAGAAAAGTGTTAGTACGACAAAGAAAGCCGAAAAGAAAAAGGTAACTAAAGCTGCTGTGAAAAGTGCAAAGAAATCTGGTGAAATAAAAAGCAAGACGCCTAAACAAAAGCCTACGAAACCATCGAAAGCTGCAGCGAAATCTCCAAAAACACCTAAACCAAAAAAGGCTACAGCCTCAGTTAAAAAAGCTGCCGCTGCTACAAAGAAACCAACGAGGAAGTAAAAGAAGTAAACAAATCACTATGAATTTGTAAAATCAGTCCTTTTCAGGGCTACCAATTTTTAATCAAAGAGTAAAATTTTGATGCCTTGATAAAACCTTAGTAGGCAGAAAATATAATAAAAAAAAAAAAATGCAAATAAGCATTTAGGTAGATGCTTGAGTAAAAATTATTATGGAATTATTTTTTTTTTAAATAATTACACATTTAAAAATTTCATACATAAATAATCTTTGCATATGTTTGTAGGTACCAACTTTTCTAAAGTTTTAATTTCAGACATGCAATGATATTATTCAACATCTGTTTAAGTAATAAATTTTGAAATGATTATAGAAAATATTTCCGTAAAACAATATTTTATTGCCCTTTTTGTTAACACGATTTACAGCTTAAAGTTGGAATATTTTAATTAAGTTACATTTTACAGATTATAACTAATCTTTACTAACAGAATAGAATATATTTCATTCAAATACGCTTAATTATAAGTTTTTATTATAATGTTTTTAAAAATTTGATATTTTAATTGATTAGTATATTGAATTTTTGGTAATTTATTTTAATGTTAATGTCTTTTTTTTTTATATGCCTTCTTATGTTATGATCCATTTATAAGTACCTACCTACTTACCTACTTCCTATAAAATTATGAATAAGAATAAAAAATTGAGTAGTAGATATTACTAAAACGAATTTTAGTTTGAATTTAATACTTATTTTAACAAAAATTTTACTATTAATCTGTTTACATTTTAATAAATTTTAATGGAAATGTTCATATATACTTAAATTTAACAAATTAACAAAGTTGAAAGAACACTCAAAGATGTACGACATCTCATTGCTTCGCAATAGAAATTTGAGAGGACTCAAGATTACAAATTTATTTATATTAAATTAATTATTGAAATTATAATTACTTTTGAGTTGTTATGCATTAGCACATATATTAATTTATTTGTTATATATATATAAATTGGTGAAATATCATTACAAGTATTTTTATTAATTAATTATTTTCAAGAATATGTCTGCAGCAAAACTTATTCACTAGATATTAAGTAATTTCTTCTAAATGGAAACATTTTTGATTAACAGGAGAATTTTTATAAGTAAAGCATATTGTTTTTAATATATATGCATTACAGATATGGTTAAAATTTTGAATTTATTTAACAAAAATTATAAAAGAATATCATAATATTTATAAAAGAAAATGTATGAAATAGAATATAACAAGACAAAATTTTCAAACGCTTTTCGCTCAGATTCTCAATCATTGAAGACGTCGGTAGTTTTGTGAAAAAGTTCCTACAAAATACCGGCTACTAAGGTGTCATTATAAATCGTGTGTTTTAATTGTGAAAGTTTAAAGTTATAGTGTTACTAAATACTGTTGTCAAATTAGTATTTTTTAATTAAATAAATAATTTTTTTTTCTAAAATGGCTGAAGCAAGTGCAGAAGTTACTACCGCAGCAGTGATTAGTGATAATAAAAAGGGAAAAAAGGCTGCCTCTGGAGCTAAGAAACCGAAAGCAAAGCCAACTCATCCTCCTACTTCAGAAATGGTTACTAATGCTATTAAGAGTTTAAAGGAACGCGGTGGCTCATCTTTACCAGCTATCAAAAAGTACTTGGCTGCTAATTACAAAGTTGACACTGAAAAATTAGCACCATTTATTAAAAAGTACTTGAAGAGTGCAGTGTCAGGTGGAACTTTAATACAGACAAAAGGAAAAGGAGCTTCTGGTTCATTCAAATTATCAAAATCTGCTGCGAACGTGAAGACAAAGGCGAAGAGTGGCGAGGAGAAGAAAAAGAAAGCTGTGACAACTAAAAAAGCAAGTGAAAAGAAATTAAAGGCTAAAAAAGAAAAATCTGCGGAAGCTAAAAAGAAAAGTGTTAGTACGACAAAGAAAGCCGAAAAGAAAAAGGTAACTAAAGCTGCTGTGAAAAGTGCAAAGAAATCTGGTGAAATAAAAAGCAAGACGCCTAAACAAAAGCCTACGAAACCATCGAAAGCTGCAGCGAAATCTCCAAAAACACCTAAACCAAAAAAGGCTACAGCCTCAGTTAAAAAAGCTGCCGCTGCTACAAAGAAACCAACGAGGAAGTAAAAGAAGTAAACAAATCACTATGAATTTGTAAAATCAGTCCTTTTCAGGGCTACCAATTTTTAATCAAAGAGTAAAATTTTGATGCCTTGATAAAACCTTAGTAGGCAGAAAATATAATAAAAAAAAAAAAATGCAAATAAGCATTTAGGTAGATGCTTGAGTAAAAATTATTATGGAATTATTTTTTTTTTTTAAATAATTACACATTTAAAAATTTCATACATAAATAATCTTTGCATATGTTTGTAGGTACCAACTTTTCTAAAGTTTTAATTTCAGACATGCAATGATATTATTCAACATCTGTTTAAGTAATAAATTTTGAAATGATTATAGAAAATATTTCCGTAAAACAATAATTTATTGCCCTTTTTGTTAACACGATTTACAGCTTAAAGTTGGAATATTTTAATTAAGTTACATTTTACAGATTATAACTAATCTTTACTAACAGAATAGAATATATTTCATTCAAATACGCTTAATTATAAGTTTTTATTATAATGTTTTTAAAAATTTGATATTTTAATTGATTAGTATATTGAATTTTTGGTAATTTATTTTAATGTTAATGTCTTTTTTTTTTATATGCCTTCTTATGTTATGATCCATTTATAAGTACCTACCTACTTACCTACTTCCTATAAAATTATGAATAAGAATAAAAAATTGAGTAGTAGATATTACTAAAACGAATTTTAGTTTGAATTTAATACTTATTTTAACAAAAATTTTACTATTAATCTGTTTACATTTTAATAAATTTTAATGGAAATGTTCATATATACTTAAATTTAACAAATTAACAAAGTTGAAAGAACACTCAAAGATGTACGACATCTCATTGCTTCGCAATAGAAATTTGAGAGGACTCAAGATTACAAATTTATTTATATTAAATTAATTATTGAAATTATAATTACTTTTGAGTTGTTATGCATTAGCACATATATTAATTTATTTGTTATATATATATAAATTGGTGAAATATCATTACAAGTATTTTTATTAATTAATTATTTTCAAGAATATGTCTGCAGCAAAACTTATTCACTAGATATTAAGTAATTTCTTCTAAATGGAAACATTTTTGATTAACTGGAGAATTTTTATAAGTAAAGCATATTGTTTTTAATATATATGCATTACAGATATGGTTAAAATATTGAATTTATTTAACAAAAATTATAAAAGAATATCATAATATTTATAAAAGAAAATGTATGAAATAGAATATAACAAGACAAAATTTTCAAACGCTTTTCGCTCAGATTCTCAATCATTGAAGACGTCGGTAGTTTTGTGAAAAAGTTCCTACAAAATACCGGCTACTAAGGTGTCATTATAAATCGTGTGTTTTAATTGTGAAAGTTTAAAGTTATAGTGTTACTAAATACTGTTGTCAAATTAGTATTTTTTAATTAAATAAATAATTTTTTTTTCTAAAATGGCTGAAGCAAGTGCAGAGAAGTTACTACCGCAGCAGTGATTAGTGATAATAAAAAGGGAAAAAAGGCTGCCTCTGGAGCTAAGAAACCGAAAGCAAAGCCAACTCATCCTCCTACTTCAGAAATGGTTAATAATGCTATTAGAGTTTAAAGGAACGCGGTGGCTCATCTTTACAGCTATCAAAAAGTACTTGGCTGCTAATTACAAAGTTGACACTGAAAAATTAGCACCATTTATTAAAAAGTACTTGAAGAGTGCAGTGTCAGGTGGAACTTTAATACAGACAAAAGGAAAAGGAGCTTCTGGTTCATTCAAATTATCAAAATCTGCTGCGAACGTGAAGACAAATGCGAAGAGTGGCGAGGAGAAGAAAAAGAAAGCTGTGACAACTAAAAAAGCAAGTGAAAAGAAATTAAAGGCTAAAAAAGAAAAATCTGCGGAAGCTAAAAAGAAAAGTGTTAGTACGACAAAAGAAAGCCGAAAAGAAAAGGTAACTAAAGCTGCTGTGAAAAGTGCAAAGAAATCTGGTGAAATAAAAAGCAAGACGCCTAAACAAAAGCCTACGAAACCATCGAAAGCTGCAGCGAAATCTCCAAAAACACCGAAACCAAAAAAGGCTACAGCCTCAGTTAAAAAAGCTGCCGCTGCTACAAAGAACCAACGAGGAAGTAAAAAAAGTAAACAAATCACTATGAATTTGTAAAATCAGTCCTTTTCAGGGCTACCAATTTTTAATCAAAGAGTAAAATTTTGATGCCTTGATAAAACCTTAGTAGGCAGAAAATATAATAAAAAAAAAAAAAAACAAATAAGCATTTAGGTAGATGCTTGAGTAAAAATTATTATGGAATTATTTTTTTTTTTAAATAATTACACATTTAAAAATTTCATACATAAATAATCTTTGCATATGTTTGTAGGTACCAACTTTTCTAAAGTTTTAATTTCAGACATTGCAATGATATTATTCAACATCTGTTTAAGTAATAAATTTTGAAATGATTATAGAAAATATTTCCGTAAAACAATATTTTATTGCCCTTTTTGTTAACACGATTTACAGCTTAAAGTTGGAATATTTAATTAAGTTACATTTTACAGATTATAACTAATCTTTACTAACAGAATAGAATATATTTCATTCAAATACGCTTAATTATAAGTTTTTATTATAATGTTTTTAAAAATTTGATATTTTAATTGATTAGTATATTGAATTTTTGGTAATTTATTTTAATGTTAATGTCTTTTTTTTTTTATATGCCTTCTTATGTTATGATCCATTTATAAGTACCTACCTACTTACCTACTTCCTATAAAATTATGAACAAGAATAAAAAATTGATTAGTAGAT
>CAWUPM010001040.1:56012-143850 GCA_963924295.1 Dioctria rufipes | reverse complement strand
GCATCCACCCACTTTGGATCTGCCAATCCCCCAATCATCTGGTACATTCTGCGCAATCTCACGCGAAATCTTCTGCAATGGGAAAACTATCATGCCAGGAACAACTTCCCCTGCTGCACTGAAGTTAGCCATCACCGTTGTGGCTTCCTTTTCTTGTCCAGTCTTGATTTCATACAGGTTCTTTAGTGAAATAGGCTCTAATTCTTTGTCTGTTTTTGGACAAATTTGAAATCCGCTCTCATCGGCATTATAAATTCTAGAGCCATCTTCTAGAATATCAAGGCATCCTTCAGTTTTCAGATACTTATGAAGTTCTTGGAACCACTCACGTATGTTGTTCTCCGACACTTTTTCTCTTGCTGTATTGATAGCCTCTGCATTCCGCTCAGAAATGGAACTGTTCCTTCGCAGGAATCCTTTAAACCATTTTTCCCCCGGGGTTGAGTTTGTAAAAGGGTTTGGCCTTTTATCCGTTTCAATGATGTTTATTACTGTTTCAAATAGTGTTCACCTCCTTAATGGAAGCCCCTTCTTGGCATACGCGTTGATCCATTCAGCAAGGAGCTGTTCTTCTGCTTTGCTGAGGATGGTCGGCGGGCCTATCCTACTGCTATTCGGTGATTTTCCTTTTATCTAACATACAATTAACATACAAGGAAGTCATAGAATCTCATTAAATTGAGTGGTGATTTATGTAGGCAGGTGGATACCTTGTTGTGTATTGTTCCGAATGGTATGCCATGGTCTCTTGAAGCTTTCCTTACGGAAATTCCTTTTTCTCGGACATCGTCTATAGCCGCTCGAAGATCAGACTCAGCGTATTGAAAGAACATTTTCTTAGGCGCCATAATCAAATATGACAATAAACAAAGATTTGGTGAGAGCAAATAGAAATGAAAAATTTTATAGATCAACTATAAGGGCAACGCACTGTGAGCTAATAGTTAATGAACTGATCAGTAACTGGATTTCTAGAAACCAGTAATTGATCACAGCTGGTCAACTTTTGAAATTTACATATTTAATAGTCCTAGTAGTTGATCAGCCAGATTTGCCACGTTAAAAGTAAACAATCCGAAAAGTTGAAAATATTTCCTCAAATTATCATCCTTGCGCTATGACAAACAGTAAAAATACTGAAAATATAAGTTTTAAAACGCAAGATGCAAGTGGATTATTTTCCCTTGATGTACTTACCAGCAACTAATGGTAACACTCCGAACACACGAGTTATAGCACAATAAAATTTCACAATGACGTGCTCTGTAGCGAACAACCCAAATAAATGCGAAAACAGTTGGAACAACGTTCAGACAAAATATTATGTCTAATGCCACGTGTAAAACTAATTCACGCTTGCTTATTGCGAGCTTTTTTCAAAAATTTGATCAACTATTGGAAGGGTATCAACCACTGGAGGGGTCACCCTACTTTAGTCACTGTAACGTTATAGAAACTTTCTTTACATTGCATGAATTACAGATATTTGAACTGCACAGTACTTATCCCCTATAAATGCTGCTAGTGAATGGATGGTGAATAACCAAGGAAACCCAAAAACGGCATAATTTAAATTGTCGGTAAATTTTATCCAAAGGCTTTTAACAATGGCTTTGAAGCCACAGGCATTTGGCCTATCAATCCTAACGTATTTGGAGCATATGATTTTCTATCTGTCTATGGATCGGATCGACCTTCTCCAGAATCTGACGAAATTAAGCTAGTTTTTTATGATATTAATCCGGGAACATCACATCTTCAGCCTTGCACTAAATCAAACTCTTCTTCTGTACCTTCAGAAGCCTTATGTCCATTCACAAGGGCAGTTCCACGAAAAAAAAATCAACTGAGGACGGAAGACTGGGAAAACCGAATTCTAACAGACACATCCGAGAAAAATAAACTCGAGAATAAAAAATAAAGGTATCAAAAGTTAAACAGAAGATTAGACATTACAATACATTGACTCTAGTGGTAGTTAGGATGCAGACGAAGTTGTCCGTCCGAAGTAATTTCACTGTTTTATTTTTTTTGTTTTTAATGATTGAAGACCCACACATAATATTAAAAATTGTTTTGATTTTTGCATGTCCGTCTGTGCGCACAATAACTCGAGAACGCATGTACTTAGACAGTTGAAAATTGGCAGATGGACTTTTAAACAAAAACAAGTAAAATATAGTTTGAAAATAGGAGAAATCGGGCGACTCCTTCGTAGAGTTGCCATACAAAAATTTCATTTTTCACTAAATATTTGTACACAGCTTGAGAACTCGTTAACGTAGAGAGCTGAAAGGGGTTTAATAAAAATAGTATATGTAATTTTGAAAATCCGCTAAATCGGACAATTTCTTTTTGGTATTGCCACATAAAAATTTAGGTTTTTTATGTATGCAGTGAAAATGATCTGTCCTAGGCATTTTAATTGTACTAAAAAGTTATTCAAAGTGTGAAATTTTATAACATTTGTTATAATCGTTTTTACTGTCTCTCGAACCGTTCCAAATATATATGCAAAATAGCTTTTCGAAAATCTAACTTTCACAGAGAGGTTACCACATGAAATTACCTACAGTCATTATACAAACAAAGCCCTCGAGAATACTTCCCAAGCCATGAAATACAAATGGTTATGTGTGCGTTGGAAGTCCGTTCTCTAAAAGGTTCTATATTGATACTTTAGGAAAAGTGCCAAGCAGACTTTATATTTGCTACAGAGCTTAAACTATGTAACGGACGGAGTCGTTCAATGTCCTCGCGTTGTAATATTGCCTAAAACGTAGCGAGATTAGAGCACGGTTTTAATTGTACATGCGTTATGAATGTTAAAGAGTAGTCGTAGTTATGAAGTATCAAGCACTGTCCACATACACAGGGAAATTTAAGGAGTTTTGGGAGTCAACACTCCAAGAGATCTCCATGCTTACATAGGCGCATGACTACAGTAGAAGCTACAAAAAAAATCCGGTCAAATGAATGTTTTAAATGATTAAAGAAAATCTGCAAAATAAATTGGTTTGCACAAGCAATATGTTGAATGTAATTAATGAAATAAAACTTCAAATAAAATGTGTGAGGTTTTTAAAAATAAAAAGACCAGTTTCGAATGAGTTGTGTTTTACTTCACTGAGGCCTCTTAATCAACTAACTAAAATCGCAGCACTTGTCTGATTCTACTCATGGTCCTAACGGTAGCTTAAAACAATCGGTCATACAAATATTAAATATTACACTGCAAGAGATAACATTGAAACAGAGAACGACAGTAGCTAGCACAGATCTGCAGTACGGTAATCGTATATTGCTAGCCCTACGTACATACAGCACTACAAATGGTTAGTAAAAGCGAAATATAAAATACATAAGATCTCCAATATGCTTAAGTAAAACACATAATGAGTGGTAGCTGGTAAACCGAAATGACCTCCACAGAGATTAAATGACTTATATTAGTTTTTACTGAACATGAAAATTCCGAGCACATTTCCGAATTAATGTTGATACTAGAAGAACTGTCATGAAATTATTGTCAAAATAAATGTCAACCGAAGCATTAGTAGGCAAGAGGTGATAATGTAATAGATTTAAGGTACTGGATGGTATTAGATTTTACATGATTGTATGAACAGAGACGTAGTTACAAGAGTAAGTAAGTAGTGTCGCAGCTAGTGCGTGAGAGAACATATGAAATTGTTAATGTTAAATGTGGCAGAGACGGTTCGTACAACTCGAACATTTTTGGGTCGTCGTGAAGCACCTTGTCGGACCGCAATACAAAAATTCGAGCTGTCGGGACAAGTTAGTGATGTGAAGAATAAAACCCGTGCACGTCGCTCAAGAACAGCCGAGATATTGCTGCCGTAGCCGAAAGTGTTGAAGAAAACCCAGGTTTGTCCATTCCTAGTCGTTCTTTGGAATTAGTCCTTCCACAAACGTCATTACACCGTATTTTGCATAAAGATTTGGGTCTTGAGGCTTATAAAGTTCAGTTAACCCAAGAACTCAAGCCAGCCGATCATCAACAACGTCGAGTCTTTGCTGATTGGGTCCTTGAAATGCATGAAAATGATCCGGAATTCTATCGCAAACTCATCTTGAGTGATGAGGCCCATTTCCACCTCGATGGCTTCGTCAACAAGCAAAATTGTCGCATCTGGGGCTCGGAAAACCCAAGAGTTATTGTTGAAAAGCCTCTCTATGCTCAACGTGTGACTGTTTGCGATTTATGGTCCCGCGCGGTCATTGGACCTTACTTTTTCGAAAATGAGGCTGGAGCAACAGTTACGGTGAATGGATTGCGCTACCGACAGATGATTAATGATTTTTTATGGCCGGAATTGGATGGTATTGATCTGGACAACCTTCACTTTCAACAAGGCGGCGCTACGTGCCATACAAGCAATGAAACCATTGATCTTTTACGGGAAAAGTTTCCGGACCGTGTTATCTCTCGAAGAGGTGATCACAATTGGCCACCGAGATCTTGTGACTTAACACCTTGCGACTTCTTCCTTTGGGGCCACGTGAAAGAGAAGGTCTACGCGAAACAGCCCAGCGTCGATTCAAGACCTCAAAGATGGAATTCGTGAGGCTATCGAGGACATAGGGCAGCCACTTTGCGATTTGGTTATGGAAAATTTCATGAAAAGGATATGGTCCCGTAGGCTTGGTCGTGGTGGTCATTTGGCTGATGTTATTTTCCATTATTAACGGCATACCTTCCTCTTTATAATGAAATAAAGATTCGATCATTTATCTAAAAAAAATGGCATTTTTCTTTGAATATCAAAATAACACCTCTTATTGGAAAACCCTTTAGTGAGTAGAAAATCTTTGTATGTAATTTAAAAATAAGCGAAAGAGTGTTAAGATCAAATAGAGCGAATAGCCGATGAGAGTATAGGGGCCGCTAGTGGGCCAATGTTGTTGTGTAAATGTGTGCACGGCTTAGGGCGAAGTGCTGCGTATAGACCGCGTGGTGAAGTACGAATCGAAGTCCGAAAGAGAAAGCGCCGAACGAAGAGGGTTTTTTCCGGAAGACATGTTGAATGTGAAAGTCAAGGTGCAAACATCTCGGAGTAATTGAAATCAAAACCGAAGGAAGGTAAGAAGCCTGAAAAAGAGTAAAGAATAGTGTCGGTGTAATTAAGTTTGCCATTAAATGGTGTGCTATCAAACACAAAAGAAGCGTTGTAATTAAAGATTCGGAGGAAGTAGATCGCTGTGAAGCAAATTCTTAAGAGAAAGGAAAAGGAGAAAATAAAGTAAAGAACAAAAATCCAGAACTTAAGGAAGTAAGGAAACAAAAATATTAATTTTAATCTTACCCAGTTAATTGTATCTTTTGTGGGTTAAAGGAACCAGTTTATTCGGACCGATAAGGTTAAGAACAAAAAATTGAACCGGAAAATAACGGGAAGCTCCATACAAGTCCAAAAGGGGCTCAGGGCTCCGATAACACTAAAAGTGCCGTAGGCGCCAATGTTAGAGGAACGAAGTCCAGGTCGACCTGTCGTAGGAGGTAGCCGCATTTATACCGTTTTGAAGTCGTCACACATTCAAGCCAATTCGCCGTTACATATGTTTCAAGGAAAATTAGGTTAAGGTAGCTTATGGCCATCAGGTTTGTGAACTTTACGCTTATCTGTATTAAATTGTTTAAAAAGAAAACTCTGTGCTGTGTTGAATTTTAATCCAAGCCTTGTTCTTCAGTACTGAGTAAGGAAGAAGTCCCGTTATAACTACTATCCATACAGGAAAACAGTCTACGGCTACACTTAGTATATATCTTATTTAACAAAATAATAAAATAGTTTGGACTACAAAGTAACCTTACTATTTTGCGCTCAATAACTCTCAGCTGAATAATAATTGCATGTGTGTATGTGCAGCCGGAGTCCGAATTTGTAGGCAGCTACATTCGATATCATCAGCACATTTGGTTCAAATCAATTCTTTTAAATAATGTTGTTAGGAAAGATATAAAAATTTGATTACGGCTTTATGAATAGTAGTTTAGAGCGAAGGAGCTATTCAAATCAAACTTTTGTCATTTTTACATAAGAACACTGTAAATATTTTAGAATGTTAGGACTCAATTGGGGCGCTAATGTGGTAGTGAGGGAGTCTGTTTCATGCCTTGTGAATTATACTCGAGGGTTTTGGTACAAATGATCCCTTCTAGGTAAATCAGGCCATGAAAAAACTATAGACAGATGGCTACAGTGAGACGGAAAGGGTTAATTCAGGAATGCCAAAAACTTTGTGTTCTAAATATTAAGTACATTTGTAATGCAGAAAGGAATTGCGTTTTATCATTCCGTACGAAACCATTTATTTAAATATTTCTTTAAATTCTTTTTGTGTGAAATGAATATTATTTCTTTAAAATAAAGTACAAGACTTCAAAATAACGAATAAATTGTAAATTACTAAATATCCTGCTTTAATTGCCCACAGCTGCATACATGCAACAAACCCTTCAGTTTAAAATTCTACCCCAAGCTTTATGAAACTTTTTACATGCGTTTCATAGATCTAAAATAGAAAATATTTCCTTGGGGCATAAAATGACACATCACCACAATTCATATCACAATTCCACAGGAAAAATCTACACCACGTATCTACAACTTCAACAAGTTTGCCATAAATCATCTGTCAATAATGATCTGGTAACGTGATACACTTGTTACACTGGCACAATACAAAAGTCACAGGCAGTAAAGGGCAGTTTGCCACTGGAAAAATATCAGAAAATAGGGAGAAGAAGTGCCTGTGTACAAGTCTTGTCTGGAGGCATGGTAAACTGTCGATTTCTAGCAAAATGCTTCGAGCTAAGGGTGAAATAGCGTATACATATATAAAATTCCAAGGGGGCCAGTAATTTTCGGGTGGAAGCCCTTGCAGTACAACATGCCGTCAGTGGACTTAAGCTCTGGTCGTTGGTGATTATCCAGCTGCCCATTAACGACTTATCAGAATCCACTTAACTTTGGCATAGTAGAGTTGGTTCGGCTTTGATCGTGCGGTTACCATTCTGGGCTTCTTAATCCTCTGTCAAGATGGGATTATTCATGAAAGATTGAACGCTTGCCACTCAAGGCATACATACACACCATACCTCCTGCGGTTTCTGGGCCACCATTGATAGACAAAATAATTGACTTTGAGGAGGGTTTTCATTTCAGTGGCTTTAGAGAAACCCTTCCCCTTATGATGAGATTTGAAGGGTGAATTACGTCAAGCGGTTGCACGAAGAGATTTAAAGATTTTCCCAACATTCAATGGGATTTTATTTCTCTCGAACAGCAGGCAATACATAATATTACATCTGGGCCACACATATATCCACCATGTGAGGTAGTGATGGGATTGTGGAGGAGGGGGGGGGGCACATATACAAATAAGCTCACCCTTAAACGTTTTTCCAATATTAAAAATATTAAAAATTCATATTCCTTCCATAGAGCGACCATAATAATTTATTGTCATTGAAATCAGAGAAGAAAAAAAAAAAAAAAAGAGAAGAGAATCTGTCAAAATATTTTCAGTGATGGCACAATGTACACATTGAAAGCAAACAGCAAATCCACGGAAGCTCCTGCCAGAAATGAATATCGCCGATTCTCAATGAAACTCACAATAAATAACGCGGCAAGGGAATTTCAGTTTGATAAAAATTTCAATCTGTGCGACGACCCCCACCTCGTGCTCCGCTTTTTAAAACTTGAATGCAGTTATTCTTTCATTTCTCGCTATTTACTGTTATTATCAATTTCTATACGATTTCGATTGAATTTCTCCCTTTCTATCCACATTCCTCCAATCCCACCGTACCCTTACTAAACTTGGATAATCTAGAGCTAGTGATGGGGTTTTACGGTTTCTGCTCCACCTCGCCTATTTTATTTTCGTTTCGCAAGGTTTTACCAGGGCATGTTGTTTGGGCCACAGATCTCGTCGCTAGCCACAAGCAATTTGATAAAAGAAATTTATAGATTCTGTTAGGGCTTTTTTGTGTGCAGAGAGAACCGTAGTGAAGAGGAATAAATCCTTTAAAGATTAAGTAAAGAGTTTCTGCAGGAAGTGGGATGCTAGAATACATCCATGAATATAGATTTAATAGATTTTTAATATTATGAACAAGATTTAAGGGAAACTTTTATTGCGTGTATTTATTTACGGTAAGCGTTTAGCGTTTGTTATTGGTAGAATTGTTAAGGATAGAATAGAATAGAGAAAAAAAATCTGTCATAGAAACGAAATTTTTGAAAATTTATTGTCATAAGAGCATTGAGCGAGGGAAGTGCTTTGTCAATTTTGGAAGCCTAGATTTTAGATTTTTTTTGTTTAGCGGGGAATTTGGTTCTGTAATAAGGACAGTATCCTCTGAAAGGAAATATTCTCCATGTAAATGGACTTTGTAAAATTGTAGGCCAAACAATTGGAATCTACATTTCGTGATTGCATCGTATTCGCATAGTACTTGCTGTGATGTTTCCGCCTTTTCGAGGCATAGTTTTCATACATTAGTGGATAGCATGCAAGTTTACTAAATCCAGTTTAGACTCTTGCAATAAATTTAGCATTATTCCTCGATATTTTCACAATATTTAGGATTTTCTTTTTTGTGTGTCATTTGATTAATGATTTCGTTTGTCTAGAGCCTAATTCTCCGAAGTTCAAAGCTTGTCCACTAGCGAAACTAACCGTACCATAGCTTCGTGAAACTTTAGTCTATGGTTCTGATCATAAAAGGAACATAAAAGATCTTTTTTTGGTAAGTATTTCTGCTTTCTTTTATGATTCTGTTGGATTCCAGTCTAAAGGCCGCTACATTGTTGCACTCTACGGTGCGTGACTGCTAGCTCAGGAGATGGGGGGGGGGGGGTTTCCCGACGAATACTAAGTGGAACACACACACACACACAATCATCATAAATAGGGCGCCACGTGATCTTTGATCAGAGAAAGGCTAGATCACAAAACCTTAAAAAAAAACGAAGGGCATGAAAGAAAATAACCACGACTCAATATCACTGGTATCCCCTGTATTTAATAATTTAGAACAATTAATCTGTATGGCATATGAAGCCTAAAATCACTTAATCAAACGTCACTGTTCTGTAACCTAATTTACGAATCCAAGCATTAACTAGTGCGATATCTCTTAATATACAGGGCTCTAAGCCGCTCTACCTTCTTATATGTACACATATATATATATACCTAAGCAACTCAAAATATATCCATATAATATCGTACTTTATACTTCAAAAATAATATAAGATGATCAGGGCACTAATCTAGTGCGATATTACTTATGCTAAAAAGAAAAGAAATAACTCGCTGTCACCAACTAGCCGTGGGCTCCGTGTCGGAGCAGTGGTAGACCAATCTAATGCGCCTCTGATTCGTGTAACTATCTTTAAGTCTCGGCACAAGAAAATTATGTAGGTACTAATATCTAAATGCTAGGTTATCAAATGCAAAAAAAAATAAAAAATAATAAAGCCAAAACAACACACTAAATATACTTAATATACTTAACTCGTATAAGAATCTCCCTTCCCTAGAGAGATCCTCCATCCGCTTCTACGGTAAATTGTTACTTTTGTACGGTTTCTAGAATAACCCAGACTCCCTTTGTTTGCCTGTTTCTTGTGTCGGTTTCCCGCTTTCTACTTTTTAATTACAACGACTCCTTTTTGGTTTAGGGGCCTATTCGTTTTCGTTTTCTTATTTCACCGGATTTCTTTGACTCTACGATTTCCCCAGCTCTCGTTGTTGGTTTTTTATTGTTTCGTTCACCTTTCGATTTTTTTGGATTTCAGATTTTCCAGGTTCGGACTCGATGTTTACCGCTGGAGACCACTGGTAGGAAGAAGGAGCCGGAAACCGCCAGAAAAAGTCTTCAGTTTTTTTTTTGCCTACTTTCGTACTGTCAGAATGTGCTCAGCGGATGAGTGTTTTGTGTTGTTTTCTTCTTTTAAGTCGAAGACACTTCGGGCAATTCGGCGCGACTGTGCACTAGGTTCGCTCGGGGTGCTCGTCTCTACTGCGAATATAATTTGTCGTGCAGTGGCGTCACGAGTCCTTTATTCACAGTTTAATGTTGATACGCTGTTTACTTTGCACTGTTTATTTTTCACATTATTATTGATTGTTATTTCTTGATAAAATTTTATAAGGTTCGTGTGTGTTCTGTTTTAGGTGTGTGTTATTCGTTAATAATGTTTAACTGGTTATTTTGCACTACTCATTTTAATATTTGTTATTATTTAGTAACATGTTATAAAGTTGTGGGCGCTTTGTTTTACACGGGCAATATTAATTATTATTCTTTTTGTCTATTTGTTTATAAAAATTTCTCTTTTCCGAGGATTTAGGATAAAGGAGCCTGGGGTACATCTCAAGCTATCCCGTGGATTATTTTACTCTTCCCTAAACTACCCTATGGGGACGGAAGGTTCGTGTGTTCCACTTTGTGTCTGGTGTACTATAAAAGCGGCTAGGTGGCTCTGCGATTACAACGTAGGCCTATTGGCTTATCTATTACCTAACTATTTAGTACCTGTTTACTCTCTATTCTTAAGCTTATAAATGCACTTAAAGGTATACATATATAGTTAAAATATAAATAAATGTTTCTATATGGGATGAGGAGTACCAGGATTAACAATAGATTAAGATTAAAATGATGTTGCAGAGGTTATTTCTGGTAGCTCCTTGTTAGCGAGGACGACCCGTACTGTTAGACTAACCTTAGCCGTCTGTTGTGCTGGCACTTATCCTGGTATTCTGATCTTTTTTTTTTTTTTTTTTTTTTGATTTGTGCTGATTCTGTGCTGATTTGACTTCAACATGTTGCTTCGTCGACATGGTTATAGATATCCCTGCGGTATTCCAATCGTCATCAGTTTTGCTCTCGCTGCGTGGATATTTTTTCATCCGAAACCGTCGCCACCATGCATAGATCTTTTGTCCTGAAATTAATGATTAGAGGAGCATCAGCAGTTTTATAGGACAATTTAATCTTACATACGAAACCGTCACCACCAGCTTTCGAGGATGTAACAACATATCCTCAAGACTACATGCACAAGTGGCATGCAGAAGCCAAGTAATATATTATTTGCATAGTCGAGTTCAGCGAAAATCGAAGCTTGAGTTAAGACTGAAGTCTGACATGAATAAAACTGACCGAAACTATTGCATACAAGCAAATCTAACAACTTTTTCTTTAGAATTGAATTAGTGTTCACAATTTTTGTTAATCGTTGTTCTAAATATTTCAAAAGCTTTTGATAGAGTCTGGCATTTAGCCAAGCTTAAAGCATTTGGTCTCTCCCTTCCTCTTCTAATATGGATTGAAAGTTTCTTATCCAGTCACCTGATACGGATCGTATTAGATGGTGTTACGTCTGAACCATATCCTATAAACACCGGTGTGCTTCAGGGCCTCGTTATTTCTCCGGATCTCTTACTAATTTTCATTATTGGTCTGCTTTCCCTTACTTTCAATCCTATTCATAGTTTTGCAGATGACAGTACCCTTGATTTTTGCTCTGTTGTATGTCTATGAAAAGTATGCAATCTTGACCGTTTATCTCTGATACTTCAGTCGAAAAAAAAAGAAATATATATAGTAAAAAATTTCCACAAATTGTCACCACAAACCTTAGGTATTTTTCGACATTAACGCCGATATGGATAAATGGTGCACGATTATATGTAGACCGCTATTATCATATATGGTTTCATCCGAAACATATGCGTTTTAGACCTCTGCGCCATTACCACATATGGATTATTTAAAAATGCTGAATTTTCCTTATTTCGTAAAAAATGATTATTTTTTTTTCAAAACTTTGTATTTTTGCATACTTATTGCTTTATTAAATTGATATAGTCAAATAACCCCGTCCACTGAGTCAATCAACCCCAGGCATGGGGTAAATGGATTCACGGGGACGCTTTTTTAAAAATGGCATATAATACCTGAAAACCTTATAGGGAATAAAATAAAAGGAACTATTAAGAAACCCATTGAAGTAATCAAAATGAAAACATATTTATTATGGCTCAAAACTTTACAGTAACATTCTTATAAAATTAATTTTGAAAAATAGGTCTACTAGCCCCGGTCTGCCCACAGAATCCAAAAAATTAGCAAAGCGATAGTACGAATACATCCTTCAAAAATGAACGACCCGAGCGTAAATGGTATGACCTTTTCCTGAAATGCAATCTATAGGTAGAACTTCGAATTCTCGAAGGCCTAACTGAAGACAGAGATACGTTTTCTGAAGAGGTTTTTCGAAAATGATTAGATGAGCTGCAAAATTATATAACAGAGATGAATGCAGGAGCTATATTTAAAATAACAGTAGTTTTTTCCTACGTATGACCACCTAGAGATTTAGTCAATAGCCATGGCAGAAGACTGGTTTTTAGTTCATTCTGAGTCAGTCTATATGAGAATATATCGCGAATGGCGTTAACGGTTACATGTTTAATTACTCAACAAATACAAAAATATGTGAGTACAACAAATATACTACAACATAAAAAGAGGAGATAGCTTTGTATCTTATGCGGATAGAGTTCGACGCGACCACTTTGAACAAGCCAGTATATTGTCAAGATCGTTATTCAATGATCTAATCATTCGTTTAACATATATGATATTCCCTGGAATTCTGAGAGACTGTCAAAGGAGTAAGCGAAAACAAGGTACTATCATCGGCAAAACTATGGATGGGATTGAATGTAAGACAAAGCAGATAATTAATGAAAATTAAGAAGAAAGACGGATAGATAATAGAGCCTTGTGGCACACCGGCATTTATAAGGTGAACTTTAGATATATCATGATCTAGGCGACCAAATCAAAAACTATCAATTCATAATAAAAGTGGAGAGGAGAGACCAAGAGTTTCATTCATGTATGGCTAAAAAGTATGTTGAACTAAATATAGCTTTAAGGCAAAAATTTGCTTTATTATTCTAATTTAAAAAACGTTGAATTCCATTCTGTTGTATAATTCCTTCTTGATTTGTTCCTGTGAATTTAATGAAATTAACCCTTATGTAGGCGCCTTAGCAAAATCACACTAGTGGCCGCATGGGGTCAGCAGTGATCCAAAATTGTTTCAAGAAATTTAAGTAAACCATAATATCTTCAAAAACAAAAACAATGCAGTTCGATAACAAAATCTTACTTCATTAATAAATAACTTTTCTTTAAGTTAACACAACAATAAAATTATTATTATTTTATATTACTTAGTGAGGAGGTTCTTGCCACTCGTTTTAGAAAAGTAAAAAAATAAGAGCCACTAGTCGGATTATAATAGAAAAGTTACAGTATTCACTCAAAACCACAATCTAAATATACGTTTTATTTATTTTCGATAGAACTCATCCGAAAATATTGTAAAAAGTAGAAATTTTGAAAGATACACCTAACAAAAGTAACTTCACGAAAAAAATTACGTTAGTAAGACGCATGGGGTCAAACTTTGTTACAGTCTTCCAGGAAGTTTGCCTTCGCATATGTTATTTGTTGTTGTTATTTGAACTAATGGTACAGATGAACTTTTGTTTTTTTAGTCAATATCTCTTTCGGAGGCCCGACATTGATACTATATGCTAGAAGGCATACTCCTCGCCATCGTATTGCTTTGACGAGCTACATCCCTTGAAGTTTTCCCTCATCGTAAGGCGTACCTGCAATTCATAAGTACATTTACCTAATGGATATGACCCGCCTAATGTATTATGTTGCACCCCGGATATATATGGCTAATAGCGTAAAGAAGGGGATTTATTTTAGTCATCCTCATGGAAAAAAAAATTAATACTTGATGCACACGTAGTAGTAGTAGTAGTAGTAGTAGTAGTAGTAGTAGTAGTAGTAGTAGTAGTAGTAGTAGTAGTAGTAGTAGTAGTAGTAGTAGTAGTAGTAGTAGTAGTAGTAGTAGTAGTAGTAGTAGTAGTAGTAGTAGTAGTAGTAGTAGTAGTAGTAGTAGTAGTAGTAGTAGTAGTAGTAGTAGTAGTAGTAGTAGTAGTAGTAGTAGTAGTAGTAGTAGTAGTAGTAGTAGTAGTAGTAGTAGTAGTAGTAGTAGTAGTAGTAGTAGTAGTAGTAGTAGTAGTAGTAGTAGTAGTAGTAGTAGTAGTAGTAGTAGTAGTAGTAGTAGTAGTAGTAGTAGTAGTAGTAGTAGTAGTAGTAGTAGTAGTAGTAGTAGTAGTAGTAGTAGTAGTAGTAGTAGTAGTAGTAGTAGTAGTAGTAGTAGTAGTAGTAGTAGTAGTAGTAGTAGTAGTAGTAGTAGTAGTAGTAGTAGTAGTAGTAGTAGTAGTAGTAGTAGTAGTAGTAGTAGTAGTAGTAGTAGTAGTAGTAGTAGTAGTAGTAGTAGTAGTAGTAGTAGTAGTAGTAGTAGTAGTAGTAGTAGTAGTAGTAGTAGTAGTAGTAGTAGTAGTAGTAGTAGTAGTAGTAGTAGTAGTAGTAGTAGTAGTAGTAGTAGTAGTAGTAGTAGTAGTAGTAGTAGTAGTAGTAGTAGTAGTAGTAGTAGTAGTAGTAGTAGTAGTAGTAGTAGTAGTAGTAGTAGTAGTAGTAGTAGTAGTAGTAGTAGTAGTAGTAGTAGTAGTAGTAGTAGTAGTAGTAGTAGTAGTAGTAGTAGTAGTAGTAGTAGTAGTAGTAGTAGTAGTAGTAGTAGTAGTAGTAGTAGTAGTAGTAGTAGTAGTAGTAGTAGTAGTAGTAGTAGTAGTAGTAGTAGTAGTAGTAGTAGTAGTAGTAGTAGTAGTAGTAGTAGTAGTAGTAGTAGTAGTAGTAGTAGTAGTAGTAGTAGTAGTAGTAGTAGTAGTAGTAGTAGTAGTAGTAGTAGTAGTAGTATTTTTATTTTATTTTTATTTTTTTATTTCATTTAATGATTGTGAAATGAAAAAAAAATTTTATTAAAAAATATTTGGACATAATTACATTGTGCTTTGCATTTCTTCTTCTTATTTTTCAAATCAGCAAATGCACAGCGGAGCTCCATCCTTAAATTAAATATATGCTAAATCTAGCACATTTTTCCTCATTATAGCTATAATGAAGTGTAGGTACTTCATTATCATCTGATTTTCGAGCCATAATGACGTATACTGTGTGACACACGGCATTTTAATGAATAGTTAGTACTAATGATTCATTAGATCGTGCTGTGTGTCTAGGGTATAAGATTGTTAACTTTGTCGATTTTCGCGAAGCCACTTAGCCATTCATTCTCTTCAAGTTAGAATTGGATTTCAGCTCTTTCTTGCTCTATTTCTTGTCGGAGATAACTATATGTTCATTATTGCATTCTATGTAGGAAGAAAGTCCAGGTTTCCCAAGTACCAGAGATAAAGTAATGTGAAAATTAAATATAAATGAAGTGAAAAAAAATAAATAAATAAAATAAAACAAGAAAAATGAGATTACAAAGTAACAAAAGACATATAACCAAAAATAATTTTAACGAGAGAAAAATTAATGAAAGTAATGAAGACAATACAATTTTCAAATATAATAAGATAGACAGCTACTACATGTGTGTAAAGCGCAAATATTAAAATATTAAACAAACAAACTGTACATTGCAAGTAAAAAAAAAACAACAACAAAAAAACAAAAAGAAGGACAATAAACAAAGCCAAAATTATTAAAAAAATAAATATTAAAATAAAAGTCATTGGATATGACTAGTTCAAATGTGGACTACAAGTTAATGAGCGAACGCAATTTTTGGCAAATTCCGAAGGATGTACTAAAATCACTTGTAGACAAAAAAAAAGACGAGGAAACAAGCTCGAACGCTCTCTTCCGTTTATGATTTTTGCTACAGTGCAAACGAGTCAAGTGGGAAAGTAAAATAAAAAAAAAAAGAAAAAAGGCAACGCTGAAAATATTAAATAAAAGAAAAATAAGATTATAAAAAAGGATTGTATTAAACAAAACAAGAAAAAAAACCGTTGGGAGCTTTGGACTATATTAAGATGATATCTTGGGAAGCACGCGGTGTAGTAACCCAAAGCCAGGACAAAGAGCAAGGATGGGCCGAAACTAAGTATATATTTGAGTTATAATTTCCTTACATTTTATATATTTTGTATGGTCGAGGACGTGGCTGAGTGGCATCGCTATATTTTGTAATTATATTAAATTTGTATATACCTATGTTGTTAGGAATTAGAATCAATATTAATACCCTAATATCTTTGAACTGCGTAGGAATAAATAAGTTGTGAAATCGATATGGTTGTTGTTCTGCTTTAATATCGGTTTCGTGATTTATCCGCTCACACGGGAAAAATCACGTGGCGCCCAACACTTACAACTGCGCAGAATCAATAATCTTTTCTAGCGAACCACCTCGTCTCCTGAGCGAGCCTTTGCGTACCTCGGAGTACGTAACAACTACACTATAGTACAAAAGCATGCGTATGTTGCAGTGGCTCGAGTACCACTGTTTTTAAAATAGTGTTTCAAGACGAAAAGCTATCGGAACACGCAAAATCGAGAGGGAATGCGTTCTACATTTGTTTTTTTGTGTAAAATTGCTCTGTCCTATGCGCGTACTTAAGGGTTAAAAGATGTTGTTATCCAAAATAACACAATCTGAATTGAGTTAGTTTTAATATGAAGAATGATATGTTACAGTCAGAGCTGGGCAAGCACCAAAGAAAAAGTACTTAAATACAAATACAAGTATCGAAGGCCTGAGTACTTCAGCGTAAGTACAAGTACTGTATGTATGAAAAGTACTTGTAACTAAGTACTAAGTCTAGAAAAAGTACTGAGTACTTTTCAAAGTACTTTTTAAAGTATAATAATGAAGTTTATCCAGTTCAGTTAATAGATATTAATAAATAAATGCCTTTTGAAAACTATAATATGTATACTAACCAGTGGCTAGTATTTATAGTTTTTTTAGTTTTCGGCGCTGCACGTAGAGTAAAACTTACAACTCTCATTGATTGCTACACTCATAAAAACTATTAGAGGTCCGCTAAAGCACCAATTGTCGCCTCCAATAATACATACTGATTTTTGTTCTTCTTGCTCAGTCTTGTTTGTATTTGTTAGATATTTGTAGGTACTTAATAGACTCAGAAGTACGTAAGTAAAAATCTTGGTAATTAAGTACAAAACTAAGTCTTAAGTACAAGTAAATAGAATCAAGTACTTATGTACAAGTACTAAGTAGGAGCATTTCAAAAGTATTGAGTAATAAGATTTAAATAACGAAAATGTACTTTAAGTAGTACTTAAGTTTTTTTTTTACTTAAGTATTGCCCAGCTCTGGTTACAGTGAATTATATCACAACTTATTATTTTTTAATGGCATTTCAAATCAGGAATAACGAAAACGTAATAAAGTCGTATCTTTAAAACCGACATTTATTTAACACCTCCATATAAAAGCAGTTATTAACTTTTTTTAATCTGGACGTGAATTGACACCTTGGTGGAAACAAACTGTTGATTTCGGCATACACTGATATTTTCAATTATTATATGCAGACTAGATAAACATTTTGAGTTTTTAATATAAATTAAAAGATAAATATTCAGCTTACTATTTTACTACACAAGTTTAAACATCGACATTAAGTAAATTCTACTAAAAACCATTCTTGAATTGATGCCGTTTACCCTAATTAAAATTCCCCAGATTGCAGATAATTAAATCTTTAAAATTGCATACGTGTATGAGTGCATAATTATATTTACTAAAATCAAACTTTATGACATACTAAATGTTGTCAAAGAACATTAAATTCATGAATACATTCATGAAGTAGGTACATACATACTTACATACCTACTTATAACTATAAAAGTACTTTACCAAACTTAGTGACCCCATTTTACAAATCCTCAGTATCTCTATTTTCACAAACGACCTAATCTAAGTGCTACGCAATAAAACCTAACTCCGTGCTAAATATTTCTGCAATTTAATAGCCATTTGTTCTGCATTGTTTTGTTTGATAGTACTCAAAATATTAAGTAGAAGATGTTTGTGCAGTTCAGTTGAGCTACAAACATACATATACTTACCTATATATGTATGTATGCTTGTAAAGAAAAAGGACAAAACAACTCAAGTCAATTTAATTTCTATCGCTATAAGCAACAATTTGTAAATTCAATTAAGACAACCCCTTGTGAGAGGATATCCAGAGCTATTTACACGATGACAAAGCAAGTAACAGTCCTGAAACCGAAAAGCAAGACACATCCATGCACATTGTCTTTCACTAAGGGAAACAAGTAGGTCAAAATGCAATTTGTAGCAGATGTCTTCTTGTATGTGCTTTTTCCCAGAAAAGTTTACTTCCTTTTTCTCAATTTCATACTCTCGTACACTCCTTCACTTCTACACCCCCACATACTATTCCATACTTGGAATTGCCCCGAGGATAGAAATTATATATAAGTTGGGTTCAGAAGACCGAGACGGTTGAACGTGACTGCATCATCGGATGTTTTATTAAATATTCTTGGAAGGATGAATTTTCTTATCTTTTGGTCCAGGGCCTCCTCCGGTTTTGTTTTTCTTTCTTCCATCATAGTGCAAAAGAACGAAAACGACAATGAAAAGGATAGAAGAGATGAGATGCTCAGCTTCTGTCTGCTTCTTTCTTTCTCTGATTTAAGTTAGCGTCTAGGTTTGTGCTGCAGCGCATGATGAATTATATATAAAAGTTTTCCCAAGGGAAAATCTAAAAGTGCTTTGAGATGCATCCTGAATTATTGAAAATTGTGCAACAGCTTTAAAAACTACTTATATAAGGATGGGGGAGGGAGTGGGGGGGGGGTCTATTTTGGATTACTGAAGTGAAAGCAAAATCCTTTTGGATAAGATTTGCTGTGAAAATTTTATTGAATCGCCTTTATAGTTTTGGATCCAAGCAATAGGTAACTATGTACCTCTTTTTAGATAAACCAAGACCATTTACCATTTATGGTCAACTAAACAGATTCCCTTAGTTGGTATATTTATGTATATGTTCGGTTCGACCTTGATAATGCCACTAAGTTCAATAAGTTTCTTAGAATGAGAAGACATTAATCTCAATAAGGATAATGTGCTAGTTGTAATCTAGAAAGTGTACTAACGCATTACACGGAATTATGCTTATAAATCTTGTAAGAAGTCAATGATCTGAAGGGCGACTGGATTAATCACTTAAGTGGTATTTACCAATGTACGTTCGTTTACTATACTACGATTAACTCTCCCAGCCGCAAATTACTTTCATTTGTGTGTGAAGAAATACAGTTTTTCCCCCTTTAATACATTTAATGCTTTGATACTTGATTTCACAGTGCGCAATGAAGTCCTTATCATTCATACCCCCTGTTTACGTTTCAGGTAGTAGGTAGGTAGGTACTACGGCATTAAATAAATGAGTAACCACATATGATGGCTTCTTAGAAGAGCTTCTAGACAGTATAAAATGAAATGAGAATTATGTCATTATAGTTAATATAGATATGTATGTAGGTAGGTATGTAACTATGTTGCATTCGTGTTACTTGTGGTTAAATGCAGTATGCAATTAAAAGTGAAATATTACGTATGTAAAAAGGGACTAAGTTCAAGTAAAATATAAAGTAATTTGTTATTATTATTGTTGCAGGGAGGGAGTATGTAATCAGGGAACGTATATTACCATCGTCACACCTAACATAGACACATTAATCTTCGACTGTGACATCTTCAAGTATCAGTAATATTTTTTGATTTTAGATTATGCACAAATCGCTTAACTATATCAAAACATTCCCGGTCATTTGAGATGAGTTCTACTGAAAGCACTGTCAGTTCTTGTTCTCTAGTTATAACCAGTAATTTTATATGTATTTTCCATGTAGGCGTAAAACTGCACACAGTGGCCCCTATGACCCCCCCCCCCCCCTCCAAACAATTAAAGAATTATTAAAACGTATTTAATTAATTGAGTTATTTGCAAAAATATATATAAACCAACTTCAAAAAATTATAAAACGTATTTTTAATCCAAAACTTAACAAAAAAAACAAATTTAGTTCAATGAATATTATTGTACCATCGAACCACCTATGGACCGAACGAGCCTTTAACTGCAATTTCTCTTAATGCATTTCGACCGTATTACTTTGAATTTTTCTGGCCTGCAATTGAAAAATCAGCTCAAATTTGATCTTAGTTAAGTTATCTCACAGACTCTATAACTAGTTATAGAGTCTGTGGTTATCTGTTTCTTTGATTTTGCCTACTTCTTTTTTGAGCTTAGCAGAAGAAGGGAATTTATAGCTCCTTTTAAAATATCGAAAATTATGACAATTCTAGAAATATTATGTCTGGTTTCCATCATCTGCAAGGATATCAAATTCAAATGGCCCACATATCCAGACAAAATTAAAGGATTACTGCAAGGAAGGCCGCGGAGTGCAAATCGGAGGAATCAGTGTTGAACAGCTTCGATGCGAAATAAATCTGCATTTTGTAGTAAGGAGACCACACAGTGCTGGCTTATTCCAGTATCAACCCAACAAAGGAAGAGTAAAGAAGTTTTGTAATATAAGGGTGTGTCAAATTCTTTAGACCATCTCTTAACGCACCCCAAAATCGAATTAGCCCTACTAATTACGTAATCGGTATGATCATCAAAAGAAAAGAATTAAGAACCCCACCCAAATCTTTGGTTTTGACAAGCCTGGATAATGAACTTCCTCCTAAAATGTAATTAAAGTGAATTGAGGACCTATTGCTAGCGAAGGTCATAATTGTGCATTTATTAACATTTAGACGAAGACAATTATTGGAGCACCACTTATGGAACGTGGAAGTCATCGTTTTAAAAAAACACAGTCATCTTCAAGACTAACAACACGAAGTATTTTGCCATTGTCCGCGTAACAAAGTTATTCTGGAATTGAGTAAAAGTAGGGATACAACATTGATGTACAGAATAATTATTAACGGGCCAAGAATACTACCTTGAGGCACACCTGAGCTATTTTTGAATTTCTCGCAAAAGCATGCCCAAAACGACAGGGCAATCTAAGCAAAGACCTACAAACAGCGAAAACGAAATAGAAAGTGTAGAAAGTGACAGTGAAGATTCATAAGAGAAGTCCGTAAAAAAATTCAGTGAAACAAGTGCATCCAAACAAAAGGTAAAAGAAAAACGAAAAAAAAGATGCGTTGTCTTCGAACGAAGTCCAGTTATGTTGCCGTAATAAAGTGAAATTTCGCGGATTAGTGTTTTGAAGATAATGAATGCTCTGATCTTAACTTAGGAATAAATTAACGAACAACAGAACCAGGAGGCCAGATTAAAACAAAGTAAAATAGTTGATAATTTATGACCAATATTCTTTGTGTATCTGAGTTTGTTCAAAGAAAAGCAAACGAAAATTACTTAGTTTTTACCAGAAAAGTAATGAATGACTGAGTTATAAAGAGTGTTAAATTTTTAAGCTACAGGTAACTGCAGATGAAACGAAAAATTTTGCATAATTTTGTTTCTTGTTGGCAAGATTCCCTGTTGATTTTAGTGCTTGAACGACTTTAGTGTCCTAAAACTATTCAAACTCTTAGAAGCTTTTGAAGAATGAGAATGCTTACAACGTTTGGTGTTGACAATTAAAAAAGAAGTTATAATTGCTCTAAGACCAATATTAATGGCACGGAAGATTAAATCCGGTGAATATAGCCAATCCTCTGTTTGCAAGTTATGCAAACTAAATCAGTAAAGTGCTTTTCCACATTTATTTCTGGAACAGTTGGCCGGGCCATAGGTTTTCACATTCCGAAAATTGCCTGCAGCTGACTGTTTTTCTACTATAGGTGACAAATCTGTAATGCTAATAATTTTGATATGAAAATTCTACAAAGAAACTACCCGATTTCGACTATTTTCCAACAAACATCTACAGGTATTACGAAAACGCCGAGTAAAAAATTTCAGTTGTCCAGCCCACACGCTTCTTAAGCAATACTCAAATTTATATTGAGGATCGCAGCTTTTTATGACAATCCTATGAAGAACTGGCACAATTTTGCCTATGTCTCGTACATTGATCTTATTTAAAAGTGGATGCGACTGGTGAGTTGAGAGAGAAAGCGACATAATTTACTAGCTCACTAGCACAGAATGTCAACTAAATCATTTTTTTATTTTTCCCTGACGGGAATCGAACCCACACTTGTTAATATCGGTCAAGATAGAGAATAGATAATTTTTAAGAATTTTTATTTTTAACGATTCTAAATTAAATCCCAAATACAAGAAGAAAAAAATTATTAATTTAGAATCGTTAAAAATAAAAGTTCTTAAAAATTCTTCTAAATCAGTTACTTATGAATCAGCGCTGATTGATATGCATATAAGTGTCAACTAACCTATACCCTATCACTTCCGTCATGAAACATTACAACAATTAAAAACAAATAGGTGAACGGTTAAAAATTTGAGTTTATTTTTAAAACATGTAAAACAAATTTTAAGGTATTTTAAGACATCATTGTATAAAAACAACAAAACGTAAAAGTTTAAAACTTTTTATACCAGTTTCTTCTTAATTTAAAACTCTGTGAATGTCTTAACTTCTCTGTAAACCCGAAAGCTTAAAATTAGGTCTAATTTTCAATTCATACCGAAAGGGTTTATTTTTGAGTCCCCGCTAGTCTGAGTTGTAAACAGTAATGTTTATATCAAACAATTACCTATTTCCCTTACTTAAAACTCATTAAAATCACAATTTTTTCTAAAATTTTAAAATGAGTTCGAAATTTTTCATAGAAAAGAACTAAAACCAACAAAATTTTATTTTTATACCTTTTCAACTTATATAATAAAAACTTGAAACCGAAACGGTTTTAACCAGTTATTCAGAAGTACACATCCATAGATTGAAGTCGATTTTATATTTAGTGGTTGCATTTTATTTTTCATGTAAGTATTTTATATTTGGTTATTACATATAACATAAAATAATGTTTTTTTGTTTGTTTGTGGAAATTCTTTTAGTAGGATTTCATTTACTCTCCCACATTAAAAAAATTATCACGACTTACATCATGATAGTAAAAATTTGTGTATGAAGTGCATGGTATCACATCAATGTGAGAAAACGTTTGCGACTTATAGCGGCTTATCGAAACAAAAGGCAGTCGCTTTTGAGTAAAGTATTGAAATTAAAGAAAATTTAAGAAAACCCGTCAAATATCGTAAAAACTTAAAGGAAAAATATTCAGAAGGAATTTTAAATTTTCCGTTTTATTACTATGATCCACAAATGATAAATAGCTATTAAAATTTATGTCAAACTATTGCGAATAGATATTTAGCATGATACAAATATTAACAAGGTATGGCCGGAAAATCTGTCAATTGATTGCTTGCCTCCTTTGGCGACAAATGTCAGAAATTTGTTCGTCTCAATTTCAATCGTCCTTTCACAGTGAAAAACATTTTCTATTTTTAAATTTCTTTGCTTTCCCACTAGCACATAATTACTTTTCCCGAAGTGATTTAAACGAAGAAACTAATTATTTTAATATATTCAAAACGTATTTCAGTCAATAAAATACGAAAAACTCAAAACAAATTCGCTGGAAATGACAGTAGGCACCTCATGACGTAGCAACACAAAAAATTTCTCTCGAATCGGCCATACCTCTTATCTTTGTATCATGGATATTTAGTACATGTGTCATATGAAATAATAAATAATTTTTGTTTTTTTTTTTATATTTATCTTACTTTCTAGATATTATTTGGTTATGTGCTAATGTATCCAGATAATAGTGATTTTAAATTGGGGAAGGTATGAAAATAATATATTCAAAATTTTAGATGCGGAGGTATAATAAAAATGTTATCACAATAAATTTGGTTGCTATATAGTAAATCTATTTCTTTTCAATGTTTTAAAATGGAATAATTCAACTATAGCATTTATAGCACTTCTGAATTTATTACCTCCAGCTTCTGTTGGAAATAAATCTAAATCTAATTTTGGAAATGTAAGTAATTTAGAGAATAATAAAATGTTAATTTTGTAAATAACTTTAAATACTTATTTCCATATATGTATCTAAATTAACACTCCCAGAAAAGAAATCGTTAAAAATACCAAAAAGCAGCCTGTTATATTGGTAATTAGTTCGAACGCATCAGCAATTTCATACTATTTAATTAATGTTTACAAACAATTAATAAAGGTACCAGATAACTTTAATATATTTTAATACAATGGACTTGTTTTTTAAATTATTTTTTGTATTTAATATTACTTATGAAGTAAATGCCGCAAGTAACCACACGAATAACTGAAATTCAAAACAAATTTTCAATATACATATTTCAATAATACCGAATAAAAATAAAACATTTTTTGCGTATCGAAAATACACTTATCTAAACAAATTGAAAACAATGAAAAAAACTATTATTTTGAATTTACACAAAATAACCAAAGGTACCTACAGATGTCAAATTAATATGTATACATACATACTTAAAACTGGAAAAAAAAATTAATAAATAAATAATAAAATTGAAACTACATAAATTTTCATTTTTTTCTTAACTCCCTTGTAATATTTCAAGTAGAATTCTACCACAATGAAAGCCATTGAAACAAATATTCTCCAAAATGCAAACTTCACTGCCTCAAATTGAGATAATTTTGGTTTAGATTGAACACAAATTTTTTCCAAAATTTAAACTTCACTGTTTCAAATTCACTAAATTTTTAGTTTAAATTTAAAAGCAATGAGCTCTCAATATAATTTATTTAAATTGAAACTTGCCGGTTTAAACCTAAGAATGTTAAATGTGGAAATTTCAATATAAAACTGATTCGTCTTAATAATTTTAAGACTTTATGTAAGTTTTAATGTTAAAACTTTTTCGGAATGGAATTTATATACAAACCCAAAAGTCTTACTTTTAGACTCGAATTTTTCAACGTGTGTGCATATAAACACGTCTGCCCACCTCTTTCCCACGGTTACACAATCGTAGTCACTTAAAAACTATGAAACCTACATCGAATATGCAAAACTGCAAACATTATAAACTAACAACAGTATTGTATTTTTATTTTGGAATAGGATGACCATACCCGCCCCCCCCCCCCCTAATTTTAATGCTAGATCCGCCCCTAACTACAAATATTTTGCTCTTCCGCAGTTATTATAAACAACTCTTTTAGTTGGTGGGTGTATGTAGCTATCGTTTATAACCATCGTCTACATTTAAAGCTCAACTTTTATTTTATCATTAAGTTATCTCATGTTGGGTGTTTTCCGATAAGAGCTTAGAAAGCAAAAGTTTTCCAAATGATATTTAGAATAACTGCCGCAAAATTAATTGTTTCCACTGAACCCTTGCTTCTTATACATATAAGTGGTGTTAGGGGCCAGAGATCCGACCTCTAAGCACTGCGACCTAAAAGATCTTTTGTGCTTTTTGAGGTCAGTTTTCCGGTTGTCTGTTTTGATTATAAGTCCTTTAACCACACAAGGCCGGGGAATACCCTATGATGCAAGGCACACCATTGTAGCAAGAAGGTTGTGAAAGGTATGAGGAGAGTGACGGAGGTGCTAACGTATGTCAACCTTAAACCTAATCGGCGATGGTAAGGTAAATATTGGATAATAACTTGAAATTAAAAATTATCCGTAATTCGCTTTTCTTCGATTTTGCCTAAGTGGAGTTTCTTCAGTTGAAGGCCTAAAATAAACTAATTTGATTGATTTCTAAAATTCAGTTGTTTGTTTACTGCTTTGATATTTGCTGATTCTACACAGACTGCCTGTGGGAATTTTGCTTCATATCGTTTCAGGTGATTGAATATTACAAACTTTTTATTATTTTGATTGTCCGAGTTTTTTGCTGATTTATCTTATATAAAACAATACGCAGCCATTCCACACGAAATCGATCACCTTGGAACCCGAACTCTCCGATTTGGATAAACGAATACGAAAATAGCTAATACATATTTTTTTTCTCCTACTAGGGAGGAGACCCTATCCCCGCCGCAGTTTACGATGAAACGTCATTTTCAAAAAGACATATCTCGAGAACGGAGCAAACGAGTATTCTAATTCAAAGGCCAAATTAAACTCAATGCTTCATAATTTTTACAAAAAATATAGTTGCACCAAATGAAAAAAAAATATTAATTATAGTTTTTTTTTTTTTTTTTAATAATAGTATTATTCACTAGTGAGGATTTCTAGCACTTTTTCTTTCTAATTGAATACGGCAGCTAGTGGCCTTATCTATCGATTTTGAAATATGAATTTTTAAAGTCACCGTATAGCCAAAGTAACGCACTATGGATGCACTGCATTGAGGGGAATGTATTTTGTTTTCTATTAGGAAGCTCTAGCTCTTTTGTATTTTTATTTTGAAATAGCAGATAAACCAAGGATTAATGTGCCTATAACAGCATAGGTGGCAACACTTAGCAAAAATATGGATGTATTAATGCAAAAATAACGGTTTTTGACCGAAAATAGGAGTGGGAGAAAGAGTTTCAATTTTTTTGTTATGTACTCGCTCAGACCTTTTCAAAGCGTACCCACAAGCTTGGATACGGAAGAAATTAAAAATCGCGATTTTTTATTAGAAAACGCTCAAATTTGCAAATTTTCGCAATACAATAATGCGAGGAGAACGACTGTTTCATAAGAAAATACCTAACGGTTCCTTTATAAGAGTAGAGTGGAACTACATATGTAGATCGAAACAACTCATCTTTATCAGTAGTACATAGGTACTGCTGTTTTTAATGTTCTAAGAATTATTTCCGGGAGTTTACAAAATTTTCTTAGAAATAGAAATAGGAATTTTCTTAAATCCAAGTTTCGTGATTATTGTACTCAAAATTTTTCTTCGAATTAGTATCAAAAAAATTACTATCTGTATTTGAAAACTTTACAGTCAATAAACTTATATATTCGTATATTTGTAAATTATCCATCCAATACCATCTTCCTCTAAAACATAACTGCCAGCATCAAGCAATTCAAGCCAAGTGTTTGATACATCTACAACAATGTCGTCGTTCTTTTATTATAACATCGCTGTCAATTCCCTGGTTAAGCAATCTTGGTTTTATTTTTGTTATAACCTCCTCCGCGATGTCGTAAATATTTTTGTTTCTTGATTCGCTCCAATTATCTTCGTTCTTCCTAACAAAGACCTTGTAAATTGTCTCTTATGCATTTGGTATAATGGACTGCATCAGGGTTTAAGGGATAAAGCCCACATTTCCGGAAACCATTTTGTATACTTGAGGGAAGCGTAGCCATTTCAAAATAGTAGCGATTAATGGACAAAAAGGCGACTTTGTTAGGTTTTTGTTAATATTTTCTGCTTTACATTATCATTCCCTAACAGTGATTTTCCATTCTGTTTTCAGCGGCTTGAAAACACTAACATCTGCTGATTGTAACATATATGGAGTATTGGGAGGAAGAGCGCATAAAATTATCCCGTTTGCGCAGAAAAACTCGCTTAGCTCCGACGTTAAATGGGACTTGTGGCCATCAACAGAAATTATTACAAGTTTTTGAATTCGTTCATTATTTAGCCATGTATTTACCCCATTCGCCATATATTCGAAGAGTACATCGCTTCTCATCCAGCCTGACTCGGAACGACCTAAAAACCAGTCCTTTGGTATGCTATTTACTACATCCCTAGGTGGTCAGACGTCGGGGAATACAACCATAGGCACGACTGTTTCGCCACTTGCAGTAAATACCAATAAAACCGTGATGGTTTCTTTCTCACTTCCTGGTTGAATTTTATACACATTTTTGAATCGTTTTGGGTCAACACTCTTCCAGTTTTTGGGCAAAGAAAAAGGCTAGTTTCATCTCCATTTAATACTCGTCTTGGATCTTTGAAGATGACTTCTGCATTCACCTCCTTTATATAGTTTTGGAGCTCATCAAACCATTTTCGGATAACTTCCTCAAAAATCGCAGGTCTAGCTTTTGCTAGGCCTTCGGGAATTCAATGAGCAAGCTCTGGATTTCTTTTCAGGAAAAGATTATACCATTTTCATCCTGGTCGCCCATTTTTAAAGGAAGTAATCCTACCATCGTCTTGCAAAATTTTTTGAACAGTATTCAAAAGGTTATCGGGACTTAACGGAAACCCACATTTGGCCAACGACTCACACCATTTGACCAGTTTTTTTTTTCTTCGACTTCTGTTAAGATACTTTGTAGTCCAGGTTTTGCTATATTTTCAGGACGCCTTCCAGATAATTTATTCTGTAGTGTTGTTCTTGGAATGTTATATTTCCTGCCAGCTGCTCTCATAGATAATTTTCCTTGCAGAATGTCCGGCAATGATTCATTCAGCGTCGCAGCAGTATATCCCTCCATGTTTTCTTACCTGCAATGCATTAAACCACACTAATTAATAAAGTGTTGCTCGTAGGCAGCAATTTAGATCAGGGTAAAAAATTCAGTACTATTTCGCGGCCACCATTTTACGCAAACTGGCTCATGATAGTAAATCATATAACCATTTCGCGGCCAGTAAAAATTGTTGGTTATTTCGCGAATTAATTTAAATTTTATCCAACATTTTCTTAATTTGAAATATATTTGCTTAAAAAACTTCTTCACGAAATTAAAATGAAATAAAAAACGCATTCTCTTACCTTTTATTAATATTCACATGCCGATATCTAATGAACTGAACTCTGATTACTCAGATTTAACTCAACGATCCTGTTGCTCACTTTAGGGGTAGTAGACATGTACACGAACATAAGCTCGAAGGACCAATCTTTCTTTAGCTCGTGTGCTTGGAATTCGGCGTAGTGAAGTGGACCTTTGGTTAGGCTCAAGAGTTGTAAATAAACGTTAATATTGACTCAAGCTTACCACTGGTGGGGGCTTAAGTACTGGATACTAATGTAGTAAAGCAAAAGGGCAGGCTTCTTTACATACTTGGGAAGTTCTTTACTAAAACTTCCAAACTTCTTACATTACTACTGCTTTTATAATACTCCAAAATTACTAACTAAGCAACTTAGTGTAATGAACTTAAGGTGCTATGTAGTAAGCAATATTTGTCTGGAATTCAATAATTATTGGGGGCAATTGCTTACTTTGCGCAATTTGCCTAGTAAGCAAGAGTTCAATAATTAATTCGAGCAATTATTGCTTATTTGTTTTATGCTATGCGGTTTTGACCTTTTGAAATTTCTTATACCTACAGTCAGATTTATTGTCTTATATACAAATCTGAACAATTTTGCAATTATGTAGATCTACAGTTATTTCTATTATTTTATGTTCAAGTTTGAACATTCTGCCGGGGGGACGCGATTGGAGGAAGATTGAACTCTGACATGCCCTCCACGTCCTCTATGGATGTTGCCTCAGGACCTGTTAATGTGAATTTTCGCTTCCACTTGCATCTTATGATTGCGATAATCCCTGCTATGATAAATATTGTGGTAGTTGAGATGCTTGCACCGGTGATGTGGTGATGAATGATCTTCCAGCTTCCCTCAACATGAAGATTGTCGCCTTCAGCTTCCAATGCCTCGTAGATTTGGTCGGACGTCTTTATAACTTGTTCCATGTTTGTTGATATTGTAAAGCTGCTAATTGTTGGTAGGGAGATATTGATTGGCATAGGTTTTATAAAGGACGCGATGACTGGTGTTTTCAATGAGTATTCGGATTTGAGTGTATTCCGCTTCGTTTTTATTGTACATTCTTGCGAAATTCTGATGATTCCAGTGCCGTTTAAAAGGACGTCCTCATGATTTCCATTACACTGTCTTGCTGCTGTGGTGGGCTTGTTGGCAATAAATAACCAGGTGTTGATCATGTGAAGGTGCTTCCATAGAACGTTTGTTAGTTTGAATTGTCGGATTGGACATTCACTGCCTTCGTGTCGGTGATATAATTCATCTATGATGCAACTCGGGTGATTCTCGATGCTTCGTATGACTGTTGGCGTGCATAGTAACATATTCTTTTTGATATTTATACAACTATCCAATTCCATCTCAGTTAAACTAAAGTAAGACTGTGTGTTGTAGTTTATGGCTAGAATAGGAGTCGCAAGATCTAGCACCAGGTATTGGTTGTCTGATTTTCTTTGAGGTATCGCTGTACATTTTATTAGATTGTACTGGGATAGTTCGGCTATGTTGAGGTTCGTATTTCTGATATTTGGGCAGGTTTTAGGAAGTCTATTAGGCTTCCATAATGGAAGTACACCCTTGTGATCTTGTGATATTTTTCTAATAATTCCTCCAGGTAATTAGCTGCGAGGATGTGTATGTTTAGTTTGTTTATATCGGGCCCTGCGAACCATTGTGCTTGCATCTTTTTAATTGCTGTCAATCCTCGGTTCAACATATCGGTGAAAGTGTTTAACTTTTTCACTGTTCTTGCTTCTGTCTCGTTGGCTGTGGCGATAGTTGTAATCATGATGTTCGTTTGATGATTGATCGTTTGAAGTAGGAGTTTTTGGTTATGATCTAGTTCGTCAATATTTTTATACACCTCATCGTTAACTCCGAATACCGTCTCTAATAGCCTCCCCAGGATTCCCCTTTTTATCCTTTTATTTGTTTCGGATAGCAACATTTCAATGTGGTTTTGGGGTTCCGTGTGGATTTCTTCGAGATGATGTATTAACCCTTGGCAATGCATTTCGTCGGATATTTTGTATGTCTCGTTACAGAGTGTTTTTATTTGACTCATTGTCTGTTTTAACATTAACGATTCATTTTATGGCATCTTATAAAATGAAGTGGACACGAATTGGGTAGTGGACGAGAATTGGTGCATTTACCCTACATTATGTCTATAAAAGCGCATACATAGTTTACATTATATCATATTTTTAGAAATACATGAATTGTATATAACATAGTTGGTAATTTTCTGTTTCAGTCCGGGCTGCCAGATTCCCCGATTTATCGTATTTTCCCCGATTTTCAAGTATAATTCCGATTCCCCGATTTTGGCTCTGTTATTTCCGATATTTTACAGCCTCTTCCGATTTTTAGAAATTTTCACTATTAACCCATATTTTATTATATTAACGCTTCTGACACTAAGCTAAGGAACATGAAAAGTTGGTAAAAGCAACGAACTACTTAGTTCCTATATACATGCAAAAATATAGATCAGACGTGCGAAAAATGGAGAAATGTGGGTAAAAAACGGACGCAAACATTGCAGAAATTGCAGATTAGAACTCACCTGTCAAATCTGACGAAATTTGGCAAACCTCCGCTTATTTAGTTCTCCTTTTATGTGATGGATAAATTTATAAGAAAAAGTAAGATTAAATGCAGGTATAAAAATATTTATACATATTTTGAAGAACTGTTGACTTTTCTTGAAAAAGAGGACTTTTACTTAGTACCTATACCACGGCCGGTGCCAGATGGTTCAGATTTAAATGATGAAATATTGGCGAAAATAGCGGTAAGATTACAGGGTTTGAGTTATGTAACTTTTGTAATTGTGATAAAAAATGTGTGTGCAAAAATTTTGCAAATTGTGCCAAATTAGCCCAAATTAAAAAACTGGTTGGATAATAATAAAAACTATGACGCGACCGGTAGTATTGCATTTTGCAAAGTCTGCTCTGTTTCACAGATAAATATCAGCAAAGCTGAGAAATTGATTGGATGCGGAAACCTTAAAAGGCATTTTAATGTCCTAATATTTTTTGACAAAAAACAGGGAAATATTTTAATACATACATCTTTAAGTTCTTTAATTTATATTTTTTTGGATTTGTATAAATTATGTTTTGAACAAGAAATTATGTGATTTAATTCTTTCACCGATTTTCATACCCAATTTACGATTTTCTCTCCAGCATTTTCCCGATTTTTGTATGTTGCCATCTGGCAGCACTGATTTCCGTATACTCTTATATATGATATTTTCTAAAGAATCCAAATATTTACCCGGGTAAATTCAATGCGGTTTACGATCAAAATCCAGAAAGTGGGTACAACATGCAGAAACAAAAGACAAATTCTATTTCCTTTTGCATAATTGTTTAATGCATAAAAAAAAATATCCCAATATTTATGAGGAAATTATTTAGAAAATTGTTGTATACAAATTATTTAATGCAAAGGAACTGCATATTTACCGAAGAAAGTACTGAGCGGGTGAGGGTTATTTAAGTATTTCCAATCGAAATACTCCAAGAAGTTGCCCTGATTAAATGTGTCCAAATGAAAAAGATTATCAACTTATTAAAAAAACAACAAAAAATTATATTCCTTATTCCAATGGAAAATTTACCATCTCCTTTTCCATTGTCCATAGAAAGTAAACACAATAAAATTAAATGAGAATTCAATATAATTATGCTTAATTGAAGACTTCATACCGTATGATCAAAGGCTGACTGTTTGGAGAAAGTACAAATTAAAATTCGGAACCTTTGTTCTAATATTCCCAATGGTTTTTAATTAAAGAATATCTTTTTTTTGTCTGTTTCTTTTTAACTGTAAACAACAAAGAGTTTACAACAGAATTGAAAGAAAATCATGGTATAGTAAGAAAAAAAAAAAAAAAAACAGAACCCGAAGCATAAAAGTATTTTTCACGATGCATCCTCCGAAAATATCTCTGTACATATTTACTCGGTTTATATTTTGTTGCTCAAAGGTAAGGGAAATATGTCAGCGAGTACTTTAATCCCGGAGGAGGAATTTTTAATTATTTTATCCCTTTTTTTTTTTTAATTTTCAGTCTCTTCCTTTTAGTCCTTTTATCCAGAAAAACAAAAAAAAAAAAATGTCAGAATATTCTTCATGCAATACGTTAAATATTATTCTTTCGTTTAGAGGAACAAATAATAATCACAAAGCTTTACGAAACAATAACAAAATTTTGATAGAAAAAAAAAAACAAAAGAACTAGGTAATACGTTCAAAGAAATTAAAACCATATATACATATACAGTCAGTCTATATCATTTATGCACCCTTTTCCTGGGAAATAATTTCACAAGGATATTAAAATCCATTTAAAAGAGCTTTGAAGTCAAACAAAAATTTAATCAATAAAGGGCGAATAACGACTGAAGAAACAAACAATCTAGTACGTTAGTTGAATTAGAATAGCGGACCCGTTTGGTTTATTTTTAATTATAGAAACAAAGCCCGTAATTGAAAATTCAATTGTTCGAACAAGTAAATACTTCAGATTAAAATGGAAAAATTAAATTAAATTAAAAGCAACTTTCTTCTTTTGTATAAAAATTAAATTTATTCGGCTGGCAAAAGTACTGTCCGAAGGACAAGTTAACATGGGATATTTGCGGAATTTGTATGCAAACCTCCATTCTGATGCGTTTTTAAATTTGACAGCAAAAGACAGCTTGCTAGATGTCTTGTCACTTTGAATGGAAGTACATTTAAAAAAAATGGCATTAAAACGTCAGTACCGAGATTCAGCTAATTTGTGAGTGATTCACTTCAGTCACTTCTTTCACTCACTTCATTCACTCACTTTTGAAAATAGAATGATTCCTTTAAAAATGTGAAGTGAGTATTTTCGAATATTAACATCGAATGTCATTTTCACAGATTTTTGGCTTTTTTATGTGTTAAAATGAATAAGGCTGCCAAATATTATCCTCTAAACATTTTATGCAGATAATAAGGAGGAATATAAGTAATATAACATATTCTAAGAATTTAGTTTTTCAGCTCTTTTCTCCCGTGTATTGGGGTCCCTGTGCACTAACAAGCATCATCTCTAATACATTATAACTTTATTGTAGTCCATCAATTAGAACTTTCTAGTATGCAAATGGCGAGTTACAATTTATTAGTGATAATTAATTACTATACGTACTTACCATTTCTAAAATAAAATCGCTGCTTGATGATTTCACTCCCAACTCACCGCAAAATTGAATCTTGTTAATAAACATAAGGAATTTGCAATAACGTTGTTGTTTCTAAAGCTTGAAGTGTGTATTTTCATTCATCTTTAGTTATTTTGTAATATTGTTTCTCACTAATACATTTCATATTTCCCTCAGCGAAAGGCTTAAGTTTTCACTTGGTATTCGGCTTCCTTGTTAGTTATTTATTCAATTGTCCAAATTAGTCTAAAAATTGGATCTGGATTTACAAACTATCCGATTCCTGAAACTCCGAACTATCCGGATCCGGATAAAGATTAAGCAAAGACGTTCGAAATTTCATCCAGATTGAATTGTATCATTAGGAAAATATAAACATCATCAAATTTCCATTTTCCCATTGAAAAAATTTAATCCGGAAGAAATTTTGATCTGGATCCAGAACGTAAATAAATTATTAAAAAGAGAGAACACGTAAAAATCTGCAAAATGATTATCAAAATTCAGCTTATTTGCTAAACGGTTAGTATGCTAGGAAATTTGTCAAGTTCTCGCAGACGCCGCACCAATAACTTCCGCTTGAGTATAGTTGTGTAACTGTGATGCATTTTGTTCTTGAAGTTTAACGTTCAAGTTATTGAAGAGCTCCGTCATATCTACTAATAGCGCAAAGTCAAGCAATCCCTTAAGCATTGATCCATCATTTAGTTTGCCAATTTCTGCAAAGTACGGAATATATGAATATTGTTCACCAAGATCTTTCAAAAGTTGCATGTAATAGATGTGACTTAGTTTCAATTAGAGGCCAGAGATTTCTTGAATGAATTTCAGCCTTTAATTTTATTGAAAATTTTGTTCCATATTTCAGTCATAGGCGTCAGTATTTTTACCGACCATGGATGGTACACCATCTGTCGTGTACTCCAGAATTTACTTGAGTCCAACACTAAACTTGGTATACTAATTGCATAATTACCGAGTAAAAATTTTAAGCAGTGATAGTACTCTTCAAAGGTATGAATTGCAGCTACTCTTCTGTGATGGTAAAATCTTCATTAGTAGCAAGCTGTGATGTATCACTCATATCTGTACTTCCCCGGGCTGATATAGAATAACAGATAAATCCTTTTTATGTTTAAAGTGCCAAGCACAATTTCGCCGTTTCGATTCAACTTGATCCAGCCCATTTCGCTCCAACGGATGCATGAGCAAAATTGTTCCGTTCGGTTTCGAAGATTTGACTTTAAAACTTTGCCAGAGTTTTTCGTTCCACTTTACTACCATTCATGAAAACATTTTCATTTCGTGTGTAATGCATTTTTTTTTATATCCTCAACAACAGTCTTTTCATCCATCTTTGAGTAGAAAAAAATTCTTACAGATTATTTTTTTTTGGATTATGTCATACGTAAAAGTTGTATTTTCCTCAACTTCTCCGTTTCGATGATTCATTTCGCTGTAATATGCCCAATTAATCTACAAGAAATTTTATTTCTAGTCGGAAGTTTATCTTGAATGAGTTGCTTCTGTAATGGTAATGAAATATCGGCCGCGTTTAGCAATTCGCCGTCACTAAAACCTTTTGATTGTCTTGCAATATTTAGTGCAATCGAATAACTAGCTTTCATTGTATTCTCACTGTCAATTTTGAATTTTCTAAAAAACAAATAAAAAAATCCTAGAATTGGCCTAAGACCAATTCATATGATACCCTAATGAAGGGTCGTTTGTAATTTCGTAGCTGTGAAAGTTTGATTTTTGAAGTGGTCTTTCGCACATATTTCTAGAACAGTTCCTGGGACAGGAAAAATGATTCTAACCAATTTTACAGGATTTCATATTCTGAGGAACTTTTCAGTACTTACACTAAAACCGTATAGGACTGATCATTATCACAGAATACGTAAAAATCCTAAATTTTAATATGGCAACACCAAGCAAAGGTTGCCCGATTCAGTCAATTTATGAAAACACTACGTACAACATTTCAATAGTCTACGTTGACGCGTTCTCAGGCAGTGTTCAGACATGAAGTGAAAAGGGAAAATTTTGTATGGCAACCCTACGAAGGAGTTACCCGATTTTTCCCATTTCCGAACTTATTTTTTTTTGTAAAACCCCTATGTGTAAAATTTCATCTATCTATGTACACGCGTTCTCGAGTTATCGTGAGGACGGGCAGACGGAGAGAAAGACGGATATGCAAAAATGAAAATTACTTTTAAATTTATGCATGGATGCCCAATCCATTTTACTCTACCAAGGGGTTGGGCTTACTAAAATCCAATATGAAAAATTCGTATTGATGACGTGTTTTTTGATAAAAATAGTAGTTAAATAAAAAAACTAGCAAAAATTCCGTAATTATAAAATTGTTGAGTGATAACTTCAAAACGGAGAAGAGGATGGGAAAAATGTATGGACCATTGGAAAGGTCCAACTATCTAAGTTTAAATCATCATCATAGGGTGTAACGTTCCGAAGGTACAGGGTGATCTATAAAAAGATACCCAAATATCTTTAAATACCGTTATCTCGGAAATCGTTAGGATCCCCTACCCTCATACATACAATTTTTTTCTTCGTCTAGGCATGATCTATCCGTAGCCTTTCGATATTACACCAGTTACGGGACACCCTGTATAAGGGGTTGTAAGGGTTTAACGTGTTACCAACAGAATTAAAGCAAAAAACAAGATTCAATAATTTTAAAAGAGGAGTTTTGCAATATATAAAGAGAATTATTTTATATTATATTATATTATATTATTATTATTGTGGTAAAGTACACAAGATTTTATAAACTTTTTAGCACACAAAATTTGGAAATTACATTTAGTACATTTTATAAAATGAAAATATCGAATAACAATATAAAAAACTAAAATAAAATTAAAAACTGAAAATTAAAAATAAAAAACTTCTGAAATAAAGCAAAAATTTGAAATAAATATAAAGATAACAGAAATAGTATAATTACCTACTGCTAAAATAAAAAAACAATAGAATAGAATAAATATTTATTAGCCCAAAAGCTATAACAACAACGTTATACATAACTTCATAAAACTCTCATAATGGAAATTCATAAAGAAAAAATTAAGTTAATAAAATTCATTTAAAATTCATTTTTCACGTAGTACCTAATTGAATTCTTAAATCTGAAAAAAATTTCTTTCTACTTTTATTTCATTTGGTAGGCTATTAAACAAATTCAGTCCCTTATACATAATTGAGTTTTGAGTCTTATATCTTCTATATAATGGCAATCTAAAATCTCCTGCATTTATTAGATTGTATCTAGTATCATTCATATAATTTAGATGTTTTTGCAGGTATTCTGGAAACATGTTATACTTAACCTTAAACACAAGAATAAGTCCGTTATATTTTAACCTCTGTCTAACACTTAGCCAATTTAATGTCTCTAACTTATACACTACGGGCGTATCCATGCGACAGGAAAGTATTATTCTCATGGCCCTATTTTGTAGTTTTTATAAATGATCTATCATTTCTTCTGTCCTGATAAAAATTATAAATGAGCAAGAGTCATAGTTTGGTAATACAATGGTGTTATAGATATTTAACAGGCGATTTTCTGGTACTTTTCTTTTGTTCCTTGCGAGAAAACCATGTTTTTGGAAATTTTTTTGCAAACATAGTCCACATTTTCTTTAAAACATAAGTTCTTGTCCACGATCGCACCTAAATATTTCATTTCATGTACACTACACACTCAAAATATTCTGACCCTACACACAACTGTACTCTTTCATTTCTGTTCATTACAAGATATTTTGTTTTATTCACATTCAATTTTTTTAGTTTATTCATGCTCAGCCAATTTACAAGTCTTAAGATATCCTCTTCAATCAATCTTGCACATTCACTTGTATTTGTCCCTTGAATGTATAAATTACTGTGTCATCAGCAAACAAAGCAAGCTTGGAATATTTTAACATGTTTGGGATGTCATTTATGTACAGAAAAAATAATAGAACACCCAAAACTGATCCTTGTGGAACTCCTAAATTTATTTCGCTTTCTTCTGATATTTCTTTCCCGTATCTAGATCGCTGTTTACGATTTTTCAAATAAGATTAAAAAAATCTAAACTCTCTTCCTCTTATTCCATAAAATGATAATTTCTTAATCAAAATATCCCTATCAATTGTCTCAAACGCTCTTTTTAAATCAAGAAATACAGCTATAATAATGTCTCCTTCCTCGATAATTTTTTTCCACTCTACAATCATCCAATTTAATGCTGTTTCGCAAGAGTGACCTTTTCTGAAACCAGATTGCTGTTCTACTAATACCTTATTTGTTTCAATATACTCCTCTACCTGTATTTGTACAACCTTCTCAATTACTTTTTCATACACCGGCAAGATATTTGTTGGACGAAATTCCTCACACTGTATCGTTCCTTTCACCTTTTCAACAGGTATGACTAGACTCTCCTTCCATGTGTCTGGGAATATTCCATGCTCTAACGCATCATTTATCACACTTACAAATAAATCACTAAGTTCATCCATACAATCCAATAACATTCTTGCATTTATATAATTATAGTCAGACTTATTTTTTATTTTTCTGTATACAGCATTTAACTCGTATACTGTTATTTTTTTAAATACGGAATTGCTAGGATTTTGAACTAAAGTTGCATCATTAAAACTTGTGTCAGGGATGGAAGCATTAATTTCTTCTACACTCTTGATGAAATATTTATTAAATTCTTCTATATTTTTGCTATCTTTTACAATTGATCCTCCGAAATTGATTCCTTTAAGTGCTTCTTTGCGGTTTTCACCTATAGCTACTTTTTTTAGAGTTTTCCGCATAGCCTGTTGGTCTCGACTATTCAAATTTATTTTGTTTTTTCAATATTCAAACTTAGCAAAATTTATTTCCCGATTATACAAATTCCTTAATTGTGTGTTAATTTTGCTTTATAAAATAGCTATTAACTTTATTTTTCCTTAGGTCCGACAAGCGTTTGTTAAACCATCTGTGTTTACCTTTAATATGGCATTTTTCTACTATAAACTTACGACTTACGTCCAATAAAGATTCTGATAATACTCTGGCTTTAGCATTAAGATCACTACATGATACATTTTGTGTCATGTTCAATCGAGAAAGTTCACCAATGAAGTCCTCCTTATTATACCTAATATAAGTAGAGCTTTGAATGTTAGATTTCAAGTTAAATATAATTGTTTCATGATCACTAACATTTAGGGCATTCATAATATGGGCTTTTATCTGTGAATCATTAGTAATAATATAATCAATTATTAGTGTCTTTGATACTGCTGTAATTCTAGTAGGTTCTTGAACTATTTGTTTACAACCTTGTTCGTGTATTATATTTCTCATGCGTTTTTCATAAAGACTATTCTTCAGTAAATCAGTATTAAAATCTCCACATATTTGTGATTTCTCTACACAAGAACTCTTCACACCATTCATTAAATATTGAACAAAATTGACTTACACTGCTACTTGGTGATCTATACAATACCCCAACCGCATAGTGGCCGCTTCATTCATTCATAATCTCGCAATCTAGTATATCAGAGGTAGAAAAAAGTAAAAACTAAAAAGAAAACGAGAAATTATAGTTAAAACGAGCGAAATAAAACGAAATATTAAACATAATTGAAAATTATAATATTATAGTAATGATAAAAATTTTGAAAAACTGAAAGTGATACGCCGTAAGACAAGAGATTAAGAGAAATAACGTGAAAAGGGAAAGATTAATTAAAAGCGTGGACCATGATGAGATCTTTAAATGCACCGACAGATCGCACGTTCTGATAACTAGGGGGTAGACTATTCCAGAGAAGGGATATTTAGACAGGATAAGAGAATTCCATAACTGATTTGTGAAAATGAGGTATTATCACATTCCGATTGCTTCCCGAAGCTGTGTACTGGAAAAATTCACGCAGATAATACGGTTTGTTTGCACGTGATAAGCTATAAAAGTGAATCAGTCCTCTCTGCTTGAGATAATCTCGTTTTGAGCAACCAAGCAGTTTTCTGTGATCAGGTGAAAGATGGTCGAAACTAAAAAGTCCATAAATGAAGCGGATAAAATCATTAAAAGCAATTTCCGTACTTCGAAGACAACTGGTATCGAGTCTAAGGTATATCAAACTGCCAAAACTAAAGTAAGGTAGAATTACTGTTTTAACCAGTTTTGAGCGGATTTCGAGAGATAATGAGTCAGCAGATAGCCATGAACTATGCGCGTCAAATGTGCCATTATGGAATACAATACATAGGAACTTGTCAGGGTTTAGCTTTAGACCATTAGTTTTGGACCAAATATTGATTCTCTCCAAATCGTCATTAATGCGAACAATATAGTCCTCAAACAAGCCAACAGGTTTGCTTAGGTAGACCTGCACATAATAAGCATACATTTGGATCATACATAAATAAACTAAAGAACAACGGGGCCAGTATTGAGCCCTGAGGAACGCCAGATTGAAGGGAAAGGAAACAGTGAGGTAATAGAATCCACTTTTAAGACTTGCTTTCAGTAAGAAAGTCCCGGATAAGAGCAAAAGCGGACTGACTGAAATAACAGCAGCAATTGAGTTTCCGAAGCAAGATCCAAAGATCAAAGCTGTCAAAAGCTTTTGAAAAATCAAGCAGTGCCAAGGCAACCAAGGATTAGGTCTAGGGCAGCTCTGATATCAGTGCATACTTTGAGTATACTGCAGTTTTGCAGATATGGTCACGACGAAAACCAGACTGTCATTTGTTTAGAAGCTCTCTCGAATCGATATACTCAACTAATTGCCTATTCATAAGGTTTTCCACTACTTTCGATAAAAAGAATAAGATGCTTATCGGTCTGAAATCTGAAGGGTGCTGAAGAGAAGATTTTTTGGATATGGGCAGTACAGTAGCAGTTTTCCAGGGAAAAGACCAAGTCATAAGACACGTGTTTACGATATGGAGGATATATGTATATGTCTATGAAAGGGAGCAACAACTTAAAAAACCGCGGAGACATGTTATCTGGACACATAGCACAAGACTTGACAGAAAAAATTGCCTCAATTAATTCGCGGCGGTCAATTCCGCTGAAGGAAACGGAGGAATCATTACTTCTTGTAATATTGAAAGTCGTTAGATTTGAATTATCAAGAATTTCATCCACAAGTCCCTGCTGTATGTTAATAGGAGACATGATGAAAGCATTGAGCATATCCCGATCAAGTTCACAACATATTTTGTCCTTACCAAAAACTCCCGCTTGCCGTAAGTTATGCCAAAGAGCTTTAGCAGTGAGATGGCAATTAAATTTGGAGCTAAAGTAGCGGCGTTTGACTCGACGTATTGCAATTGTGGCGATGTTGCGAGCTGCTCGGTATAGGGAATTTTAGTACGCTATAACGACGATAAAGAAACTCACGTTCTGCTATAATAGGCTGAACTTTACGTGTATATCAAGGACATCCATTAATTTGTGAGGTCTTAGTTCTTAACGGCACATATTTTTGATATATGTAACTAGCTGAGCAATGAGGAAAGGTAATTAATACTTTTATAGTCACGATAACAAAAACTGTGAGGTGATTCAGGTCTTAGCGGGATGTCATAGGAAAAAAATAAAATATCGTGATCCAAATTACTAAATTGGCATAGCTGATCTTGAAAATTAATTTTTGTAACATCCGAAGTAAGAACCAAATCAAGTAGTGACAGATTTGAGGAACTGAAGTATGTGGGATATGAATTAATAACATTTAAATACAAGGTCCCTTCAAGCAACGCGAAACAAAAACGTAACGAAAATGTAAACATGCTTGCAGAGAAGTGTACGCAAAAGAAACGCTTTGCTGTTGCGAATGCGAATCAGAAACGAATCATCGGGCCAAAGAGAAGTGAAACTGAAAAACGTAGATTGTCAGTGTAGTGGTAGTTGACATTATAATTCGCAAACTGTACTCTAAAGTGTTACGTTTTCGGAATGAAAATTACGTTTAGTTTACGAAACGTTTTGCATGTGGACTTAATGGCTTTTGAAGAAAACAACAGATTTTTCTATTTTAATTTATTTGATAAAAATAGCATCACAAACCTTAATAAAAATAGAACAAAAGAGCGTTTATTAAGGAACCGTAGCTTATACTACGTTACAATGTTATTAGGTACATCGAGTAGGGTATAGATAATTGGAGTTATCGATAGACTGCAAAATAGTTTAGTAAACTAACAAAAGTTCAATAATAATAATATAAGTATACCTATTCAAATTTGTTGACAAAATAAAAATTAACGCGGCGTTTTGTTATTCACAAACAAATTAACATGCACAACACAGCTGTCTGCTGTCAGGTTCTATGGCTCAGGTCAATAAATCCAGAAGTACGTTTTCAATACGTTTTCATTTCACTTTAGGTGTACACTCTCAAATACCTAGAGGGAGGTACGTTTTCAATACGTTTTTGTTACGCTGTGATTATAGTGTTCATATACTATAGAGCCGTGGGTGTATTAGTGAAACGTGGTTCGTAAAGTTCACGTTTTCGTTTCACTTTTGGGTGTATACTCTCAAATGTTTAGAGGGGTAGCAAGAAAATGTAGGAATTGATCAGCCGAAGGATCCTCCCGACGAATGTTCTCATTGAATTCGCCAGTCCCTATAACACTCGAATAATTATGCGATATGTCAGAAAATATACGTTTGAATTCCTGCCCACAGTTCGATCTGAATTCATTAGGTGGACAGTATATACTTGATAAAGTACATATAGTACTCCCAGAAAATATTTCAATGCCGACAAATTCGATCATTCCATCACTCGACGAAAAAACCTACCTCGATTTCAAGCCTTCCTTTACAAAAATCCCAACACCTCCACCCACACGATCTTTACGGTCATTTCAAAAAAGATTGTAACCGGGAATCGCGACGAGAGAGGAAGGGATAGATTCATTCAACCATGTTTCACTGACCATTATGGCATACATAGCCGAGCCTGACAAAATGTATTTAAAATCATTAATCTTATTGCGCAAACTTCTAGCATTAAATATGCAAGTAATAGGTATGTAAATTAACTTTAAAATGTATAAATAAGTAAAAATTGTGTATCTGAAGAGTTTAAAACTAATAAAATGTTACTATTTTTATTATTATGTATTTGCGTAACTTTCTAGAGCATGACATTTTTTTTAAGTTTTTTAGCAACTCTTTTAAACTCTATAGCAGTCGTTTTGAACAAAACGTTCGCCCATTTTACATATTATACGTCCGCCCATGCAAAGCTTAGAAAAAAATATTTTCTATGTAAGTAGATATGTGTAAAAATTTTGTAGAAACTTTAAAACTTCCATATTTGCAGGAGTTTTATCTTTTTCACTGCGTAAAACAAAACTGAAATAGTTTTTGTACTAAAAAGAATTTCATTTACAATTTATATCAGTGAGAAAAAAACCACATTGGCAATGCCCAAATACTGACATGAGCATTAACACTGTTAAAAAAGTCCAGAAATTTTCAAATAATTAATTAAATGATTGAGAAATTAAATTTTCACTTAAAATTCGCGTTATAAGAGGAGTAATCCACCCAAAATGGAATTTAGATTTAAAAATAAATAAAGTCACTTACCTTTGTTGGATGGGATTTACGCGTGCGATGATGTACTTCATGTCCTATGTATTGGTATTACCTCACTTCACGAAAACAAAAAACACAAAAACCTAACCATGCGATTTCTTTCTTTCTTTCTAGCTTTTTTTTTTAATTTAACACACTACACTCATATTTTGCATTACACTTTTAATTAATTTGCAAATCACACACATACACAGCGACGAAATTGATCGCGAATTACCGAAAAAAAAACACATTTTTCTTCTTCAAGTCGTCACAGTAAAATGTTCAAATTGCACAAACATTAAAAACGAACGCGTTATTATTGCCGTGTCGTACTCATGCCAATTGATAAACAAACACCGATATTACACCACAGCCGCCAATAATCTGTTAATTTTTTTCAAATTTTACAACTTTTTAAAATTTCACTTATTCAGGTGTATATAGAACACAATAAACAGCAGCTTAGGATAAAACGCGAATTAATAAATAACAAAATTGTGTTTTTACAAATTCAACAATTTCTTGTGAATTACTTAAAACTTTTACCAAGATTGCAGAGTCGCGCGATGTCAAACATATTTTGATTCTAGGCATATTACCAACCCAGCCGCTAAAAAATTCCACATGTAACTCGTTGGTTACTTTCCACAAAAGAACTTTTATGATAAATTAATATTTTTCTCTTGTAAGAATTTGAAAAATTTCTAAACAATTTCACGTAAATCCCGATAATACCGACTATTCCGACATGCACGAACTACACTACAAAATTAATTTAAAAATTAATCACCTGATGAGCTGCTTAAAAGACAACTCAATTCCTTAATGCGTTCCTTATTAAAATTTACCAGACACTTCTAACTTAACGATACATTACCGCACACACACTAATTTGTTTATATACCTACCACAATAAGTTCCACAAATAGTTCAATCATATTTTCCACATGCCTAGAAATAATAAAAACTTGACGTCTTTTTGCTTTGCTCCTGACCTAGGATACAACAAAATAAAAAAAAAAGTAGAAGCCAATCTCCAGTGAAGGAAACGAAATGAAGAATTGAAAATTACTGTTATGGCTAGACGCTAGTCAAAAATGCATTTTGTAAAAATATTCCTTAGTGTAGATAAATTTATACGTTTTATAGTTCCTTTATAAAGTGGTATGCGAGTGGAGAGTTATTTCCTTTTTGCTTTTACCAAATATCTGACGACAAAATTTTTGGAACTTGTTATTCGATTTTTCAGTTTATATACATAAAACTTTTAGAGTGTGTGGCGTGCATGAAGAAGGGATTAAATATTCTCATTCCAATTTCGAAAGTCACTCGCGCTAGTGGTTTGGTTTTTCGTTTATATAAAAGAAGACAATTAATTAATAAAAATGGTGTCGACATTTTTGGTGTAGTGCTGTAAAGCGGATTTTTACACGTGTAAATATTTTGTGCATATCTGTAATTTTAAAAGTGCGATCAAAACAGAAAAAAAGTTTCTCTTATGTATAATCGTAAAAAATGGCGTCAAAAAGAGTTTTTATATGAAACCCATGAATTTTCAATCGAATTGTGAGAAAAATAAAAAGACGGAATATCTCTCAAGCGCGACGCGCCGGTTAAATTACGACACGGCAATAACAACGGTTTGGTTTTTAGTTTTTGTGCCGTTTGAACATTTTACTGTGACGTCTTGAAGAAGGAAAATGTGTTTTTTTTCGGTAGTTCGCGATCAATTTCGTCGGTGTGTATGTGTGTGATTTGCAATTTAATTAAAAGTTTAATACAAAATGTGTGTGTAGTGTGTTAAATTAAAAAAAAAGTTAGAAAGAAAGAAAGAAATCGCATGGTTTGGTTTTTGTGTTTTTTGTTTTCGTGAAGTGAGGTTATAACAATACATAGGACATGAAGTACATCATCGCACGCGTAAATTCCATCCAACAGAGGTAAGTGACTTTATTTATTTTTAAATGTAAATTCGGATTTGGGAGGATTACTCCTCTTATAAAGCAAATTTTATATGAAAATTTAATATTTCTAAATCATTTAATTAATTGTTTTAAAATGTCTGGACTTTTTTAACAGTGTTGATGCTCAGTCAATATTTGTGCATTACTGATGTGATTTTTTCTTTCACTGTTAGAAATATTTAAGTTTTGTTTCTACTATGTTTTTACACATATTCTACTTAAATAGAAAATATTTTCTTCTCAGCTTTGCATGGGCGGACGCATAATATGTAAAATCTTGTTGATGGGTGCACGTTTTGTTCAAAACGACTGCTATAGAGTTTAAAAGAGTTGCTAAAAAGTTTAAAAAAAGTAGCAGGCTCTAGAAAGTTATGCACATACATAATAATAAAAATAATAATACTTGATTAATTTAAAACTCTTCAGATACAAAATATTTACTTATTTGCATTGTAAAGTTATTTTAAATATTACTCTTTATATATTGCAAGATTCCTCTTTTAAAATTATTAAATCTTGTTTCTTGGTTTAAGTCTGTTGGTAACGCGTTAAACTTTTGCAACTCCTAAAACGCGGTGTCCTGCAGTGGTGCGTTATCCAAAAGGTACCGAAAGGTCATGGTCATGCTTAGGCGAGCAAAAGATTGTATGGGTTGGGGAGGGTAATCCTAACTTTATCCGATATATCAGGCTTTTAGATATCCGGGTATGTTTTTATAGATCACCCTGTAACTTGGAAACTTTACACCCTATTATGATGGTTTAAACTATGGTCGACAGATGTTCGTTCGGCCTTTTAAATGGTCGACTTCTCCGTTTTGAAGTTATGGCTCAACAAATATAAAATTTCGGAATTTTTACTCGTTTCTTATTTTATTTAAATACAATTTTTATCAGAAAGCACGTCATCATATTGTATTTTAAAAACCCAAAACCTTGACTTTAATGTGACCCATCACATTCTGTTCCGAAAATGTAACTGTTACTGTGTCTTTTTACACTTTTTCTTAAGCATCTTCAGCGAAAATGGCTGAAAAAATTCAATAAGTGCCAGAAAGTAGGCAATTATCTTTTAGAAATGACCCTTTTCAGTCATTTTTGCTGGATATTTTCTATCGGTTCACCATCAATTTCAATTTCTATATCACAGTTTGTCTGTCTTTAGTGCCATAAATTTTGATATTTAAAAATTCAGGAATAATTTATTCATTTTTAGTTATTTACTTAAAGCCTTTAAATCCTGATCTAATTGCCATTTGACTTGAGGTAAGTTACTTCCAGTTGATATATTTGAGTATGTCGTCTGCGAATATAGTAAAACAAGCTTTGCTACTTTTATCACGTTTTACATACCGTTAACGAATCTAAGAAACAATCATGTTCCAAATACCGATCCTTGTGGAACGCCCAGCGCTATTTCCATTTCTCTTGAAATTATTCCGTTTAGTTTAGTTCCTTTGCGTTCTCTCTTTTAGGTAACTTTGAAACCATTGAGATTCTTTTCCTAAAATTCCATATTTACGTGAATTTTTCACAAGGATTATTCTATCTATCCTTTCAAAGGCTCTTTTAAAAGCCAGAAATACAGCTATCACAGACTCGTTTTTATTCATTTCCTCTTTCCATTCCTCTATGACAAGGTTTAATGTTGTTTCGCAGTTATGCTTTTTTCTGAAACCTGACTGCTCCGTCATAATTAGTTTATGCTTCTCTAAATACTTTTCAAGCTGCACAACCTTCTCGAAAAATTTTTCATATAGGCTTAAGGGTAGGCTACCGTCGAGAGGCTTGAAAAATGCATGAACTTTGAAATATTTTTTTACATAAAATAAAATAATTGTGAATGGGTTTTAACTGTTTTATTCTTCCATCAATGGAGAGTAAATACTAATTTTATTTATGAAACACAAAAAAAAAACATCCAAAATGGCGGCTCCAGCGCCTATCCAACAAAACAGCGCACGGCGTGTTTTGGTCTGCGAATAAACTTAATAAAATTTGGGAGCCTTGCCGGTTTCCGTTTTCAAAAAAACCTCTGAATAAAAACATGCTAGCCATTTGAAAAAAAAAACACATTTTTTGTCCTGTTTTTTTTTTTCTTCAACGGACGAAAACACTATTTTGACTATCTTTGACAGCTTACTCCACCTATTCCAGCACCATACAGTTGCCCTTCTTCTTCCTTCAAGAACTGATTGTTTAACAGCATCCCGAAATTTATGAAGGTACTTTAGGTAGCGAGAAAAGGTCTTCCCAGCAAGCACGCTCCGAGCGTCTCAGTTACTTGCTTTCTAGCCGGCGGCGGTTCCGCACTCAACAGGCTATGAATTCTAAAATATACTTTGGATATGAAAATATCTTTTTACCCACGGGTTCTAAATACTTTAGTAATGATAATTTTGTAAAAAAAAATCGAGTTTTTCAATGTCATCAACGGTAACCTCCCCATAATACATTTATTGGCCTAAGTTCTTCGCATTTGTTTGTATTTTTAACTTTTCGTACGGGAACTACAATTGATTCGTTTCAAGTGCTTGGACATTTTCTTTCATTTAAACTCTTATTTACAATATTGACCAGTTGTTCACCAATTAGGCTCCAATTGTCTAATATAATTTTCGTATTTATTCCATAGCAATCTTTCTTTTTATTCATAAATTTACAAGCGATCGCATATTCACATTTTCCAATTCAAATTTACTTGAGAATTGTTGTATATTATTCACAGATGTGAGCACTGGTTACAGAATTATTGAATTTTTTTATGGCTTCAATAAAGCAATTGTAGAAATTCACAAGCTTAGTAGTAGACAAAAAACATGTTTGAAGTATTTGTAATCAGATTTTTAATACTTGAACTTACATATATGAAATTTTATATAGAGATCCTGAAGAAGCCCCACTATTTAACCCGAAACGTCGAACAAATGAAATAAATCGGATTTTTTTTTTTTTGTGAAAATAATATTCAAAATCCGTGAAATATGTACATAACAGATTTTTTCTAGTTAATAGTAAATTCAGTCGAGATAGAAAAAGTTTGCACAGTATTTCCTGCTTAAATCTGCAGAGGTTTCTACTACCTTCCAGAAAACCTTAACACTTTCAATTGTTGTTTTTGTTTATAATACAAAACTAAAATTTTGTGTTTTGGTTTGTGAGGTAAACCTCTCCCGCATTGCAGAGGAATTGGATAATAAATCAAAAGCAAAAATCACAATTGTTTTAAGGTATTTTTACAAGATAAAGAAAAACATAGCCGTATTACCTCAATTACATCCAATACCGTAAAAGTATGTCTTACGTTCTTGGATGTAATAAAGATGATACGGCTATGCCTTTCCTTACCTGCATAGTCAAATTAGTGAGTTTTTGACAATTGACGTTGTTACTTGTAACTATCTAAAAATACTTTAACTACCTAAATATAGTTTTTAAAATTAAATTTATATTTTTCTATAAATGAAATAATATTGTCACCCTGTAAATATAAAAGTTTAAAGTCCTCAAAAAAATGTTATCTACTTAAGCTTGCATTCTCCAAGAAAACACACACATGATGACATTATATATGTATATCAAATCCTACACAGGTAAGCATCATACAGCATAACAACTTAAAGTACATAATCTCATTATAGCATTATCCCGCTGTATACATAATTTATATCCTATTGAGCAAATACTTTAGAAGTTCACTATTTTTAAGCAGCGCTGTTCGTCATCGTTGTTGCTACACTTTTTACTTGTTTTCCATATTTCGTTTTTATCAAAGTTTTATAACTTTTCAGACGGTAAAGACTTCGCCGTCAAGAAGAAAAATGAGGAAAGGAAAATACTTTGAGCACGCTGAAGCTGAACAAGTATGATATGAGCATAAAAATGTGTACATGAGAAAACAAGGAAATTAAAAAGGAATTTTCCTTGGAACGTAGAAATGGGGCGGGGCGAATGAATATACAGCGAAAAAGTTTACATTTTATTTTATGTGAAAAGTTTCTTCTATTCAAAATCACATAATGGCCTAAGTGCTTCTGGAGGCGAATTAGAGGATCGATGATACATGTATTTGGAGTGGAGAAATTAAGAGCGTATTTCCTAAGTGGATATTGAGTGCTTTACATAATTTTATACATTTTCACAGATACATGTGCATAACAATAGCAAAATATCTTATTGCTTTGATAATTTTCAATTTTTAATTGAAATAAGAATGACATTCTGTGATTAATTTAATTTAAAATTAATTAATCAAAATTTATTGGAATTTTTATATCTGCCCGTTTATTCGTATGATAACTTGAGGGCGAGTTGTGTTATCGTAGCGAAATTTTGTACATAGTAAATTTTTGAAAAAAAAAAGTAATTTTAAATTCATTACTGGGTGAAATTGGGTTATTCTTTCGAAGTGTTGCCATACAAAAGTTTGGATTTTATATACACAAACTGTTTAAAACTTGCCTATACAATGCTGTGATTTCCTCTTAAAATTTCGGTAATATTCTTGGTGGTTGTCATAGAAAAATTTTAGATTTTCATGTCAATTTTAAATTCCGACTTTGATTCATAGCAAGATGAAATTTTAAAACAATAGGGAAACGATTTCGGATAGTTGGAACGGTATGACCTATAATTGGATACGGACATTTACGAACCTACAAATATATATATGTATGTTGGGATTCCTTAGTTGGGATGAAAAAAGACTATAAAACTTATACTCGACTAACTATTTTATTCATAAATAACTATAATTTGCTTCGGTGCTACACCTGCTTTGCTCGTTGTTCTCTTTGGCAATGCCCCGGAGTAACAGGCAACGACCCGATGATTTCAGCCTCCTACTCCTGCTTTCGGCTTCGTGGCTTTCAGCTTGGCTGCGTTCGTTGTTCGTTACGTCCAACACTTTGGTATCCTACATTCGGCCATCCTAGTAGATAACTTCCTCGACGTAAGAATATTTATACCCTTGAATCTGGATTAATGGTGTTAACTGCAATTTCAATTATATGTATATAATTTAGTCATGTTTGTTTAGTATCGTTGGATCTGTAATTTACTATAAAAAATAAAATTCAATTCTGCTTTACTTTTAATAAGATTTTTTAATTAACATATTTACTTGACCCCCTCAAATGGATTTAAATCCTAAACTGGCCCTTGCAGCAAAAAGTTTGGACACCCACCCGCAAATGGATTTAAATCCTAAACTGGCCCTTGCAGCAAAAAGTTTGGACACCCCTGGCCTAAACGATCTCCGCAGAGCCCATTTCACGAGAATTTTTGTAGACTTTAATGAAATTAATAAAAACGTGCCATGATTGCTTGCGATCAAGGATCTAATAACAGAGCCAGGTTCAATCTTTTATATGTTTACTTTCCCTCGGGAGGCTAGTAGCAATGAAACTCGCAGCAGGCTAGCAGCAGCCAGAAAAAGCAATGTACTTTACTACGGGCATCTTCAAAGTCATAGGAATAGTATTGTTCTTGAATCTGTTAAAGCAAGGCCAATATTAAATTGCCACTGCTAAGGCTAAGATCGACTAGAATATCTGTAAAAGTCCGACTGAATCGCTAAAACTGAATATAATTACGACATTTGCAGCGTTATTTACCTTCCTTAAATCTGTTTTTAAATGAGTTGATTTACATCATTATCAGAGTACAGTTAGTTACACTATTCAGTATTCAATACCATATAATTCAATACTACTTGAATAAAGTTTGAAAGTTGAAGAAATTATTGAATAACAAATAATTACGTTTTATTAGAATCTAATCGATAGAAAGAAATTACAGTAAGTTCCTTGTGGTTTTACGTGAGCACCTGCCAAGTATGGCTTAATCCCACGGCATTCTTCATGTTCGGATTGTTATCGACAAGAGAGCATGACATGACATCAACTTACTGGTAGAAGCGAGACCTATCTATCCAATCTCTGCCGATCTCGGGTCACGACACCCTAATACGACAGCCACTACGATGCTCCCATAAAGGGGGCATCCCAAGTTGAGGTGGATAATACCTTGTTATCCATGGCTTCTCTAACCCCGTAGTACCAAGATAGCCAATGTCGGTCCGCCCATTTGGTATAGCTTTCGTAAAGCATGATCAACGGACCATGAATACTCCCAGTTTCAATCTTTCATGCAAGATATCTTTTTTAAACGGTACTGGTAACTCCGTTCGGACCTAGATCTTACTATATTTGCAACGTCTAAAAGAGTTGTACTTGGCCTATACAGGTAATACAATCCTTATGGGCGCTGTCAGAGGGGACCACGTGAAGGTTAAGATATGCCCAATTCAGTCTGGATAGGCTTCGAGATTCACCATTTTGATCTTATAGCAGACCATGCATACTAATCATATAAGCACTACTAACATACATATACCTGATTTCCGTCATTTATCAACTTATTCATCAACTAAGACATCCTTTCGCCCCCTGCCCAAGAGGCTATGTTTGTCTTTCTCCTCTCACTCCTCTCACAACTATGTTTGAGATTTTATTATTCTGACTTACATGAGCACATAACTTCATTGCATCGTGGGCCTAGCATTACTACAGTACCCACACATTTAAAAATCTCAATTTTTATCTCGCAGAAGCATGTACCTATTTATAAATAGTATCCTGCTTGTGAGCTGTACCCAACAATGCGTGCACATCATTCCAAATATGATGACTTCAACGTCATTCATACCGTTCCATGTACTCACATTATTTTCCAGAAGGATATGCCAACGCGATCCTCAGCACAACTAAAACACCTAACCAACAAACCAAAAAATTTCTTCCATTAAGTATGCATGCTTTCATCTTATACAGCTTTCACCTTGTTCAGAATTGCGCTTCACAGACATCCCCCCCCCCCCCAGAAAGAAATTACAATACTCCTTACAAAGATTAGAATTCTAAATAAAAGAAAAACTCCCCGCACCATCCGAAAATAGAAATTATTGAATATCAATACGCGCTGAAATCACCTAGGTATACTTGTGAAGAAAACACCTACTTTTAGGGATGTGTGTTTCAATTGAGGAAACCCACTATCACATTTAGAAGGAAACTTCGTTCAAGTTAATCATCCTCGGCGAAAATCTTTAACCAGTGTCTTGAGGGTATTGATTGGAGGCGTCTTAACAACAACGTCTCTGCAAAGCCTTTAACTCAATGAGCACCTAGCACCTGGGGTCCTCTTTACTAAAACGAACTTGAGTTAGGTGGAGTCGATTAACGTTGGCTAGAATGTTATTATTTATTGCCGTCTGAACATGCGACAGCTTAACGCAGTAGACGACTAATACTATAAGTTTGTTTTGGGTCGACTATATCGTAGTATGTGGACAACGGAGTGTCCCAATTGATAAGACACCTTAAGTCCAAACTGGTGAGTATTTATCAGCTTCAGAACTGTCTACGCAGACAGCTAACAGGAAGATAGCCACTTCTGTAACTGATATCAAAAGTTTTTTTCTTGAACGATATAAAAATTGGTAATCTGATGGAAACCAGAACGAGACTCAGATCGTAATTGTGGTCCTAGGTTATCCCAATAGTAATCAGGAAGAAAGGTAAGTATAGGCGTACTACGGCATCTTGAGCGTGGTATGAGCCTTGAATCAATAAGTAGCAGTCCATGATGTGGACGGTCACTAATGATAATAGGACGTGCAGACTTGAGGGTACTTCAGGAAGCACGACGTTACCAATGGATGAGAACTTGAATAGATTACACCTAGCCTAGTCGACTATGTCACAACGGCGATCTCTTCAGCAGCAGCTATGTTGATGCTTTTAGCAGTATGTCCACTGCCTTCGCAAAACATGATGTTCTTCATTGTGGCTAGAATTAGTAGAAAGGAGGCCAGCTGAAGCAAATTTTTGGATCCTGCAAAACATTGAAACAGATTTCATAGATACGTAATCCATACGCAAAAGTACTGGCACTATAGAAATTGCTTATATATTTTTTTATATGACATCTCCTGTCATTCTGTTATTGAAAATTGTGTAGTAAAAAAATGTAAAATTACTAAAAATAAACATGGACCGTTATATTTCCCAAAAACGTGGAATAATCGTGTCAACGTCTTTACGGAATAATTCCTCGCCATCCGGAATCGGTTGGTCGCACCATGGGACGCTTTGCCACACGCCTCGAAGCAACTGGCGCAATATTGGGTAGACCTAATTCTGGAAAACCAAGAACAGGCCGTTAAGCCGAAAATATCGATGCTATGCGCGAGATGTGGAAGAGTGTCCAGAAACATCAACGAGGCGACGTAGCACGTAATTGGGCATTTCCAGGCGGACTCTGAGGCGTACTTTGGTGAAACACTTCAAGATGTTTCCGTATAAAACCCAGATGACTCATCAGCTGCTGCCTATTGACCTTCGAGCTCATCTAAAGTATACAACCAGCGCGTCATAAACCTCAACCTTGAAGAGGATGATTTTTTTTTTCAATATTGGTTAAGACTGACGAAGCGCATTTCTGTCTCTCGGGGTATGTCAATGAGCAGAATACTCGCTTTTTGGCCACTGAAAAACTGCACATTATTCAAAAACCGCCTTTCCACCCACTAAAAGTTACTTTATGGTGTGGCGTCTGTGCTTAAAGAGTGATCGGCAATGCGCTAACTGTCACTGGCGGGTGCTACAGAACCATGTTACATGAGTTCTTGATACCCAGTTTGGATGAATTGGGGCTGGAGCACATATGGTTCCAACAAGACGGCGCCACGACATACACAGCGCGCGACACTATGGACTTAGTGAGGAACGCTTTACCAGGCCGTGTTTTCTTTCGTTTTGGCGTTTTGCTTTGGCCTGCAAGATCACTCGATCTGACCTGTTCAGACTTCTTTCTTTCACTGGTGTATGTGAACAAGCCACATATTCTAGCGGCCCTAAAAGAAAACATTCATCAAGAAATACGGAAAACGTCCTAAATAGGGTTGAAATGTGCATCATCTCTGGATGTCACCATTTAAGAGACATCATCCTCAAATCCTAATGCGCAGAAATTTTATGGCAGAAATACACATTTATAAAAAACTAATTCTAGTTTTCTAATTTAGAAAAGAAATTGTAGCTGAACCAAATAGGGTCATTACTTTTGCGCCACCCAGTATAACTTGATACACGTAAAAAACGAGAGAACGAACCTTACAGTTTGATGTTAAAACAATTAACAATATTTGTTGTTATTTTTTTCCATATCAATTTTTCACAACGCCTACCTAGCTAAACTCCCTTGTGTCGTCGGCAAGGTATCGCAAGGTATTTTAAATGCGATTTATATACAGCAAATACAGCGGTGTTTGTAGTCTAACGATGTGCAATTCTATTAGTTTTCTCATTTTTCTGCGCAATTGAGTCTTGATTAGCTGCTCTTGCTTGACCGTGTAATTTTCGAAGCGCTATCTAAACAAATGTATTCATTCTGTGGTTTTACTTAAAAACTGTACGCCTTCGTGTATAACTAGAGTAGAGTTGATATTATGTCGTGCTTGAAACACGATACAAATAAATAAAAACTTTAAACAATAAAATTCAATGTAAATTTGTCACCTATGCACACACACACATATACCTATCCATTTTAAACTTATTCTCAATTGTCAAGAAAGTTGATATCCTGAAATTCTAAAGAAATATTCGTCTCTTCGAAATTCTTTATAAAATATTTAACCCCGTTGAGATTTGCGTGATAAAAACAACACTTTTTATGTAAAATCTTGGTGCCGATATTTCCTCATCCTTATGTATATATCTACACATATATATATATATATATATTATAGGTACATATGTATATGTATTCAGCGAGCATATTGAAAGGAAGTGTAACTAGATTCAATTCAAATCTCATCTTAGCCCTGGTATTGTTAGACTGAAAACCGAAAATTGGTATTCGTGATAACGCAGCAGCCCCTATAGTGTCAGATTTTTATGGTAACTAAATTGGATTCGCTGGATGGGAGAGGGAATCAAGAAACTCCTCAATCCACAACTCATTGAACAGAGAACAGAGTGACGAAATTTATTCGGATTTCAGTGGAAATTCCATTTGAGTGAAAGCTTCTTACATGACTCCATAGGGAATAAATCAGGTATTAACAGTCTCAAAAAGTTGAGTGCACTTCAACTCATTATTTATGTAAAGGAATTTTATTAAATCTTCGCAGGTGAATGTGATGATTCAAAAGCAATACGGTTTTGCTAGAAACTTCACCTTTTATCAATTACCTCAATAAAGATATTATGAATTCAAGCCACACACAATTCATATACATATATATATGTATGTAGGCTCTCGAGAATTTCCAGGTGATAATTAATCTTGTTATGATGATTTCCTACCACATTACCTACCTGGGTTTGGGTTATCAAACCTGATTTTATTTAAAGCTTTTGTGCTTTGAATTTAAAGTGGAATATTTAATTATTTAACTTATATCTTTGGGTAATATTTTTTTGGATCTTTGTGTGTAGGTTTAAAATGTTTAAGATTTGAAGTCGATATTTTCTAAACCCAGGATATATATAAATATATACATACATACGCACGTAGGTATATAATATAACAACTTTGTAGTTGGCGTGCAAATATGAATTGAAACGAATTTACTGATCACAAATGAAGCTTCAGAAATGTGGAAAGCAGGTTTTTGGAAGTGAGATAATCATTAATTTGCAAACACATTATGCGTTCCAGACTTTTCGATAATGGGGAGAGTATATGAATTCCTCTGTAGTCATTAACCGAGGAAGGTCGAGAAGTTTTAGGGATAGGAATAACCTTTACGATCTTCCAGCTCTTGGGAAACACAGACTGATTTAGACAATTATTGTAAATAGCGGTAAGAGCCTCAATGACAAATGGCAATATGAGTTTGATAAACCTCAGCGTAATTTTATCTATGCTGATAGCGTTGGACGAGATTGAAGACACTGCCAAAACTACTACATCCCAAGTTACAGGATGGAATGAAAACCCAGAATCAACTGATGCCTCCTGCAAATAAGTATCAGCATATAAATTTGAGGAACGAGAGTTATGACCAACGCCACTAATAAGGTGGGAATTCATGCCATTAGAATCAACACAACAGTTCTCACGGGCTGCACCAGCGATTCCCACGTTACGCAGATTACTCCACAGGATTTTGGGAGGGAGATCGGCATTTAGTTTAGAGCGGAAGTAAGCATTCTTGGCATTCTTAATTTCCACTTTAACAAAGTTACGTGCTCTGCGATACACATCCCAATTAACGCTTGTCCGTACCTTTTTCGATCTACAGTAAAGCATATTTTTCTCTGCAATTAATCCTCTAATATAGCCTGTGAACCATGGACAAGATAGTCGATGTTTATATTTACGATTTAAAGGTACATGTTGCTCATAAAGATTTAGAACTAACTTATTAAAGGCCAAAACCTGCTCATCAATCGACGGAATATTGACAATTTCCTGCCAAGGGCAGTTAGAAGCATCCTCATGTAAAGCCGGTAAATTTAGATTTTTCCAGTCCCGGTAGTAAAAAAAAGAAACTCTTTCATTAACCAGGTCGAGTTGAATATCATAGGAAAGAAATACTAAATCGTGATCAGATATACCAGGAAGGGAGAACTGATCATGAAATAAAACTTTGGAAACATCGCTGGAAATGAGCAGATCAAGTAAGGAACTACTATTTTCCCCAAACCTGGTGGGCAGAGTATTTACAACTTACAGGCCAACACTGGATAGATTGTCCACCACAGTGAGGGATTGACTATTGACGACAAGAAGATTCGTATTCAAATCGCCCGTTAATAAAACGTGTACATAAGTAGCACTTAACTGGTTCAAGACATCGAAAAATTCAGTGGTTGAAGAGCCACCTGGAGGTTTATAAACAGATGCTACAAGTACTTTCTCCAGACCCAAATTTATTTCAACAAAGATAAACTCAACATCACCCAATGATGAGACGGCTACTGTTCGAACCTTTAACTCTTCTCTAATGAAAATGCATGTACCACCCCCACGTCTTCCCATTCTGTCATGACGAAACAAATTATACCCTTGAATTTTCACCAATGAATCGGGGATGTGTTCAGATAGCCAGGTTTGCTGAAATACAAAGAGCATGAAGCTTACTTGCCTGTAACATATAACGAAACCCATCAATTTTGGGGAAGAGGCTACTTGCATTTATATGACTTATGTGAAATCCATTTACCCGATCACATAATATATTTATTAGAACATAAGAATTCACTGCACATTATCTGAGTCATATCGTGCTCTTGTTAAAAAAACAACTAAAGCTGTCATTTTAAAGATTAGCATTGTAATGCCCTAGACACACAGCGCTCTTAATTAAGAATTAACTAACCGACAATTAGTCTATAATGATTCATTATAAACTGCAAACACACAGCCATTTCTTTAATTAAATTGTACTGTCAAACTGGTTTTGATATACTTACAACATTAAAGAAGCGATATGGATCCAATTAACGCGATAAACTTTGTTTTTATTAATTTTAATTTTTATTTATTTTTATTTTATTTCACTTAACGATTGAGAAATGAAAAAAACATCATTTTATTAATAAATATTTTGACATAATTACTTTGTGCTTTGCATTTCTTCTTCTTATTTTTCAAATCAGCAGATGCACAGCGTAGCTCCATAATTAAATTATATACTAAATCTAGCACATTTTTCCTAATTATAGCTATAATGAAGGAAGAAAACAGTTCATTAGTGTACTTCATTATCATCTGATTCTCAAGGCATAATGACGTATACTGTGTGACACACGACATTTTAGTGAATAGTTAGTTCTAATAATTCATTAGATCGTGCTGTGTGTCTAGGATATAACGTCAGGTGGTCAGGAGATTGTGCAGGTCCATTTTCCTCACGTTTCGTGGTTCAGAACTCTATTCTAGTTCTCTTAATCTAAATAGTAACATAAAGTAGGTACCTAGGCTACACTGGTTCACTCACGTATACTCAACTATGTTTACGTGGATGGTACGGAATAGGAGCGTGCATTTGTCGCTTCTCAGGATAAAACGATTAACGTGCAAATGCCTTTAAATATGCCAATACAGGTGGTACGGGACAGGAGAGTGCACTCGCCGCTTTAACGAATAGCGATTCTAGATTAGGATCATTCCACGGAAAATCAGCTATTTTTGTGTAAATGGGTGCTTTAATTTTGATCAAATTTCGTATGATGGTTGGCTATACTGTGAATGGTACTTTCCTGAAATATTTTATGTTGCGATCTATTTACAACTCAAATACGGTATTTTCATTTAAAAATAAAAAATTAAAAAATAAATGGTAAATGGGGTATTTCAGAATGTAGGTACGCATCGCAAGCCCATGAAACAAGCGTTATTTGTAACTTTTAAGCTGCGGAGAAAAATTAATCCGCTTTTCACGAATATCTCAAAATGCTCACTCTAGATTTTTTACATTTTTTTATTTTATTCCTGAATGAGTTTTGAGCCAGCTGTATTAAAGAGAAAATGGAACTCCTTAAAGTTTGGATGAAGTTATTTTTAAAATATGAACTAAAATTAATAAGGTGTACTGAATTGTCAGATTCTATACACTGTGTTTAGTAAATAACTAGGACGTAGTATGCCAATGGATTCCTTGGAATATTCTGCTCGTATTTTCCTCCTCACTAACATTACTCCTTTCCCTAAATTAAATTTTTTTTTAATTTTTCATTTTTCGATGGTAGTGTACTCAATTTATAACTAAATTACATAGATAAGGCTAGATACCAGCAAATACTAATCGCCTAGCAGCAGGCAAGCAATGTGTGGCAAAGTAGGTCGCCGCCGAGAGAGGAGCACACTACTTATCAGCAGCTCAGTAGTGATCTATGTTGGTGGCGTGATAGTAGAAGCTAACATTCTACACCCGACACCAGCAGTCAGCCTGCCTATAAATAGCTGGCCGCCAGTAGTGAAATCACTCAGTTGATCACCGAACGTTCCGACAGACACAAGTCGTCAAAACTGATCGCGCAAATTGTCCGACATCGAGAAGCCAACTCCAAAGACATAACAGTTGACCCGCTCCAGAGGACTACCAGTGGACTGGAGGGATGCCAGATTGGGGGGGTTTTCTTCCCCATTTTGGGGAATAATTTCTTCCCAGGGAAAATTTTGTTGAAATGATAATATAGCGAAAAATCATGGGGAATTTCTTTTAAAATTGCGAAAAAATGGGGATATATCAAGTATCAAAAACATAAATCTTACTTAATTTTTACGCAATAAATAAAACCTACGTAATCAACAAGAACTAAAAGTAATCAAAAAAAAAACTAGTCTGCATTCTTAGTAATTTTATACGAACAATTACATGTAGAGTTCCCGAAAATATAGTATGACTGGAAAACTTTGTGTGTTTTCTCCGGTTACAGCTGTTTGCCAAATGATAGCGGATATATTAGATAGTACGGTAAAACTTAAAAATTTTTTTGCCGCAGGAAGTATTTATTGTATTGTATTGCTAAATGGAACTTGATTCATCTTCACTAATGATTGGAACTCAATACAGCTGAAGAATTTTGGACTGATGTATCAATAAAAAAAAAAAAATCTGCTTTCTCTATAACTCAATTGTGTAAAAAATAAGTTGAGAAATTGACAAGCTATTGACACTGCAGATAAAATAATGCTGGTACGATTTTCAATGATACCTCTTGGTTGTACACATTTTACACCCACCAAGAAATGTTACAAAAATTCAATTCTGAAGAGCTCTACAAAAGTAATTTTCAAGAAGATGATGACGGTCTCCAAGCATTTGCATAAATTTAGGTAAATTAAGCGTCAAACACAGTGTTATCTTTTCCAACCTGGCCGGCCTCACCAACTTTGACAGTTCTGTAGAATATATGAAATCAAGTTATCAGGCTCCTAATGGCAAAGTTGAGATTGAACTCGAGTAGGTCTACTTTCAACTCTGCTGGAACTTTGTCAGCTTTGACAGCTAATTTTGGTTATCATTTGATGCCAGCATTGTTTCTGGAAAAAGTGTACGGGAAATTTGTTGAAAAAAAGTTTGGTAAACATATTTAACGTGAATAGTTATTCCAGCTGTAGTAAATTATTACAAAATTATTTCAATTTTTAAGTCAACAGGCCAATCAACTGTTATCGTACAGAACTTATCAAAGTTCGTATTGTGAGTTGCAAATTTTGCAAGGCTCATCAGGTTGAGGTTCTTAAATTTTTACTAAGGTCGAGGTTAGAAAAGTTAGCGCTGTGTTTCTCGCTTTATTTTGGTCTATGCTGAAGTAAAATAACGCAATATATACTTTTGATTATTTACAGGAATTTATAGTTTAAAATACCTATAAGAATATATGTATGTATATGTAATGTATGGATACATGTGCAAATTAAGTATCTAAAAAAATTTTTGAATTCAAGAAAACAATGAATTAGTTTCATAATTAAGCTTGGGAAATTTTTATGTTCTGCCTTAGTAATTTGGGGAAAATTTTTATTGGGACGGGGAAAATTTCAATAGTCTGTCTGGCAACCCTGACTGGATACAAAAGTCAGTTGCCTCCCAGCAGCCCGACTAAGAACATCACCTGACTATACCTTTTCAGTTACAATATGGGAATAGTAAACTTCAAAGTGGAATAATAGACTTCAACTTGAGAATAGTAAATTTGAATTTGAGAATTTTTTTTTTTAATTAAAAAAAAAAAAAACAATTTAATACAAAATATTTTAGAAGCAATTTATTAGTGTTGCTTATTTTCTAAGTAAAGAACAGCAGGTACTTTTCTTTGAATGCTTGCGATGCAATTGGCACATATTGTTGGTGTGACTGTCTGCAAACCTTCTTCGATGAAGTTTTCTAAGGCTCTTACTCTATATTCTTTGATGGTTAAATCATTTCTGGTATTAATAATACTTGATAACTTTTTTGATAATTCTCTTTTAACATAAGCTTTCACCACAGACCACACATTTTCAATGGTGTTAAACATTGGACTATAGGGTCCAAGTCTCAGTATCTTGTCGTCATGGAATTCCTGCTTCAGTAAAACTTCTTCAACTTTACTGTGACAAGGTGCAATGTCAATTACCATAACAACTAGTTCACCATGTCTAATCATTGCTTGGCGGAGTCAGGTTTCAATCCACGCTTTTGCATTTTCTTTTTTGAACGAACCTCTTCTTATTTCATAATATATAAATCCAATTGTGCTTATACATCCTATTACATGAACATTAGCACCTTTCGAACCGGCTGCTATAGTGGTGCATCTTGTTCGTTTTAATGATCTACCCTGCGTTCTTGAAATATGAAAGTTTAAATTAGTTTCATTCATAAACCAAATAGGTTTATTTTGAGACTGAAAATTCCAAAAGACATTCAACAAATTCTTTTCGTTTTTGTTTGTTCTCAGCACAGTTTCCCTTTTCGGGTTCATGCCTTAGGTCTTTCAGCTTGTAGCAGAGAGAATCTATGTAGGTGTTTTCAAAGGGTTGTTTTTGAAATAGAAACGTTAAATTTTTCTCGAAATGAGTTCCCCCAATGTAATGCAACAATTTCTGCCAATCATTTCTACGAAATAATCTGAACGAATTTGCGTAATTTTTTCAAATATTTTCCCTCCTCGTTTGTCTGAAATTTCACCTTCTGACATCCAACGATATGCTGTTGACTGAAGAATATTAAGTTGGTGTGCAAGTTGTTTCCAGTCTCCATTCATATTTGACACAGGAAGTAATTGGGGTTTTTTTTAGATTCTTTTTCTAATTTTTTAATTCTTGTAGCTATTTTTGATGGCTATCAATTTTAATATAAGAACAAAATTGTAATTATTCTCGAAAATGTAAAGAATTTTTTGAAAACCATCGCAAGGATTACTACTTTTATTTAGATTTCACCATTTCCCATATTGGAATTTACTATTCTCAAGTTGAAGTTTACTATTCCCATATTGAGGTTTATTATTCTCATTTTGAAACTGAAAAGGTATAGTCCTATACACAATTCGTGTTGGCTAATTCAACGGCAAGCGCACGTTAATCCTTCGTGTTGACTAGAGAATTAGCAAGGCATGCATTCTATCTAGGGATGGCCAATAGTTGGGAAAATATCGATTCACCGAAATTTCCATTCTTTTTTTTTTAAATATCGATATACCGAAATTTCCATTCTTTTTTTTAAATATCGATACACCAATATATTGGCTCTTAAAATATCGATATCCTTAGTATCGTCGATACGATATTTATTATTATATTTATACCTATATATAGTAAGTACTATGCAATGCATCCTATGTTGTTGCATATCAAATAAAAGGTCTCGCCAAGTACTATTGAGTGGTGTACTCTTTCCTGATTCAGAAAATTTTCTCGGGACGTTTTATCCGCCGAAAAACCTACTTTCATTCACTTGGGTAACATACGCCCCACTTAATACATTTCGCATATATTTCTTCCTTTCTTTTTTTCAGGGACATAAGTGCTCTGTTGTGAACATTTTTCTCATAGGAAGTCATTTTCCACGACGCACCAATTTCGCACAATCACGTGCAGAAAAAGTGGTCTCGCCGAGCACTATCAGTATCGCACTTGGGTAACATATACCCCAGTTACCATATCTCGCATATATTTCTTCCGTTCTTTCTTTCAGGGACAATAGTGTTCTGCTGTGAATATTTTTCTCATAGGATCCCATCAACACAACGATATCTAAGGTATAAAAATATCGATACGAATTACCCGTATCGTAGGGAATAGATATCGATATATCGAATATCGTATCGGTATCGGTCATCACTAATTCTATCCCTGTACCCCGTGTTGGCTACTCTAAGGCAGGCCGCACACTTCACAATCACCGACTGTAGTCGGTGACTAAAAAGTCAGTTGACTTTGCTCGTTATACGCAACAGCATTTGGTACCGCAAACTGCTCTATTTTACGTCAGTCATCAACTCAAAAATCAGAAGAGAGTTGACGACTGGCAACTGACTGAATCGAACCGACTGTCGTGCTCAGTCTGCATCAGCAATCTTAATATCAATCAGTTGATTCTTGTTGATTGCTGCCGCAGCAAAGGTTTTTCTTTTGTTAAATCGTAATAAAGTTTGTTCTGACTAAAGTAGGTACATATTTCTATAAACATTTTAAAAAGGGATTTACATATAATATTTACGGGGTGAGAACTTATTGCTTTTCTGAAGAGAGCATCCTGAAAATTTTAAATGGAAAAAAACCAGTTTATTTGTTAATTTCCTCGAAGCCGCCAGCAATTTACGAATCTTACAGCTTTGATGAAATTTTCAACTTTTAAGTAAAGTTCGATATACAGGGTGTCCCGTCGAGATGGTAAAAAATCTTAAGAGTGGAAAGTACAGAATATTTGCGATCGAAAATGTTATATAACATTTTTTCGAGTTCGCACTATTTTCGAAGTTATAGGCGATTTTCGATATTTTTGACCATAACTAAGTTCAGGTTACTCACAGGACGACCGTTTTTCTTGTGTTTTACTCGTAACATTACAGGCTCTCATTTGGTGTAACTCGATTTTGAAAACGTTTACACATTATGGAAAAATTGGCGATTTGTTGCCAAAACATTTTTTTCGTCAGAAAATTCATTTGGCTTCAAAGTCATAAATCTCGAAAAGTAACCATGCTAACAGATGATCCGGTTCTCAGAGAAAACATCCCTCATTTATTATCTTTTATAAAAGTCCAACACGATTAGTCCACCTTAAGTGTTGCCAGAGTTACAGTAAAAACTTGCTTGCAACATACCTCTCATAACTTGAGCAAAATTAATTCGAATTGCATAAAAATCCGGAAACGCGTTTTGCGGGAACTCTTATCTCCTTCGAAACTGTTTGACCTACAGCTAAGGTGAATATACCGTTGGATTTGGAACATAACTCTTTAGTTGTTAAAGTTAAATTCAATTTCGAAATTCGTTAATTTTCGAAAGTCTAGAGAGGTAAAGTTGACTCGATTTTCTGAATTTTTGTGCATACTTTTTGAAGATTTGTTTTTATTTTCATATAGACTAAGGATGTAGAAATTTTTTCCAATTTAATCATTTTTTCCATTTGCCCTCTGAGACTGGCAAATCGCGTTCGAAATGCATAATTTCGAAAATATTTTTCGTTATAGTTCTGGTAGTTTCGAGTGGTTTTTAATGAAATTCGGTGTGTATGCCGAATATACAAATACACAACTTTTGGCATTTTTCGATTTTCGATATTCGAAATTCTCATTAAGTAACTATTCGAAATTTGAAAATTTTCAACAATTTTTTTTATTTGTTCGAAATTTCATATCTAGTTACATATTAAGCGATTTTCTTTCCCCCTATTCTCTAGATCCTATTAATCTGCAACTTTTTTACACTGCATGTTATCAGCCAAAGTTTCATCGAAAACAGTTACAAACGGTTGAAATTCCAAAATTCAAAATCACAAAATTCTGTATTGCATTTTGGATTCTATGCTGGGAGACTTGCAACTTTGTAGTGATATGCTCATTTATACTCAGCAAATTTCTGCATACCAAAAATATCAATTTTCCAAAATGTTCACTTCTAAATCTAAGATTTTCGAAAAAATTTCACTTTTTTCACCCTTCAATATTAGTACTTTCCTTCCACAGAGTCTAGACATGTGGGTACTCTATGGAAAGCTAGCTGTTTCTACTTTAAGAATCTGGAAAAAAACTATCACATTTTCCAACTTTAGGTACATTGTTTCTTCCATCCTTGCAATTTGATTTAATTTTGCTCAAGTTATGAGAGGTATGTTGCAGGCAAGTTTTTACTGTAACTCTGGCAAATATTTAAGGTGGACTACTCGTGTTGGACTTTTATAAAAGATAATAAATGAGGGATGTTTTCTATTAGAACTGGATCATCTGTTTGCATGGTTACTTTTCGAGATTTATGACTTTGAAGACAAATGAATTTTCTGACGAAAAAAATGTTTTGACAACAAATCGCCAATTTTTCCATTATCTGTGAACGTTTTCAAAATTGAGTAACACCAAATGAGAGCCTGTAATGCTACGAGTAAAACACAAGAAAAAGGGTCGTCCTGTGAGCAACTTGAACTGAGTTATGGTGAAAAATATGACTTAAGGTTCAAAATTTCGAAAAATCGAAAATCGCCTATAACTGAGAAAATAGTGCGAACTCGAAAAAATTTTATATAATATTTTCGATCGCAAATATTCTGTACTTTCGACCCTTAAAATTTTTTACCATCTCGACGGGACACCCTGTGTTTTATTATATTTTAAATACATTCATATCTAAGTAATTATGTTACTGATCGGAAAGCATGAATAGATTTTTCCACATTCTTTTTCTTGAAATCCTTTTTGTTTTTCTCCTTCTCCTCAACCACTAGTAAATTACTACAGGGTTTATGTTTCATATTGCAATTTTTAAATCAGTTCCATTGTATTCAGCAACACTGTGAAATTTTAACGAAAATCAAAATACCACTCAAATTCATCATCTTCGACTGGATTACTAAGCTGGCAGAAGACGATGTCAACAGACCAGTCGCTGACTGGACAATCAATTGATTCGGCAATGTGCGGTCTCCCTAACGCCAAGCGCATGTTAATGATGTTGGTCAGAAAAATAGTGAGCGCGCGCATTCCGTCCCTATACCTCCGCGTTGGCTAGTCTGATGACAAGCGCATATAATCGTATTGGAATAAGCTAGTATAAGTCAGTGAATGATTGAGTGTAGACCAGGTAGTGAGAACTAGTTAGAATAAGTGACCACTCAAACCGCAGAGATAGAACAGAGCTCTGAAACTAGATACGTCGGGTAAAAATGGCCCTGGACAATCTCCTGACTGCCCGCACACCAACACCCGACGTTACAACTTAAATACTCATAAGTACTTTTACGCATATCGCAGGAGGCAACTTTACAACTGGTTTCAAAAAAGAACTTTTCATCCCTTCATCATTTCAAAATGTTACGATTTATGTTAAATTCCCTCAGTTATCAAGCCTTAAATATGAGTTCTTGAATAAAATTCATACAAATTTGTAGTGTTATCCTTAATTCCGTAAAATGTTTACACCAATGGCATAATTTTTTCAATAATAATAGTTAAATTGACAGTGTAAACCAGTGTCTATCCAAAATTACTTTCATCTCAGCGAAATGTAATTTACAGGAAAAGTCTTATTGATTGAGGTTGTTGGGTACGGTTGGGGTGCGGGGGGGTGCTCAGTGCACAAATGCAATCTGGTTCCAAATTAAATTTCCACTTGGATATCATTCAAAAATTGATTATGAAAGAGCAAATGGAAAATGAAGATTTGCACTCTTCAAAACTAAACCGCATAGCCGAGATGAAGACATCTTATGAGAAATTCCACAAAGTGCATTTCCGCAGGAGAGTAATGGAAAGGAACCAGCAACTAGACAAAGTTTTCATTATTTTATACACTCAAGGGAAAATGTTCTCCAGAGTGCACTTAATGGATGAAATCATCGTCAGAATTTCTCATTCAATAGATTTATTGTATTTCCTTGAGTAACTCAAAGGCATGTTGTTATCTGCAATCTGATTCCCGACTCCCATCTTTCCGTAAACATCGGAAATAAGAATAGAAAAAATGAGATTGATGAATAAATAAACTTTTTTTTTTTTTTTTATTTGTGAAAATATCCAAACGATTGCCCGAGAAATGTCACAAGAAGAAGTTGGTTGCACCAAGCAAGATCAAATATTGAAAGTTGCCCAATTAAGCCTATCAACGCACACAAATTCACGAACCCAATGTCAACAGTGTTCAATTTATTGGCTGTTCCTGATAATTCATGAGGAGTTTATTTAGTCATATGTACTTTAACCAAATATATATCCTTCGATGTTAATTATATGCTTTGCTGGCGTTTTCTGACAAAGTCGTTCAGTTCGGGGGTGACTCAAGTTTGCTTGGTTTTCTTCTGGGGCATGCTAGCTGAAAGGTCTTCCAGTCAGATATATATATGTATATAGGATATCCCAAGGGGACACAAGTAAATGACCCCAGATAATAAAAACATATGTCATCTCGGTGGTGTGTTTATATCCCCAAACTTATGGGGCAGAATAAATCATGACAGTGTTAACGTTCCTTGTGTATCATATTTTCGTCTTGAAGAGGGTCCTTAAATAAACTGCCTTCCAGGTCGTAGGGTTTACCAACTGAATATACTATGATATAGTATCTTGGGGGAACAGACAAATGTTAACGGGATTAGTCATGGAATATGAAGCTTTTGTGTTAGATACACTTTTTTTTTTTTTTTTTTTATATATCGTCATCTAATATATGTGATACCTTTGTTAGGTTGGCATGTGAGGGGAAGGGGCTCTATGTACATACATATAGATTACTACAGCTCTCTTAAGATTTACGGATGGATTATTTCATCATTTTTATTACAGTTATTTATGTCACAAAGTACTTCAAGTAGGTAGATATCATGCTTGTAAGCTTTGTGGAATATTATTATTATCATTTGGAACTATAAGCAAAAGTGAAGTTTACGTCGTAAATTAAAGTGTTTACGTACAATTTGTGGTTGTTTGAAATAAAGAGGAAATGGCTCTGTTATGACTATAATCGGATTTTATATATTAAGATAATGGGTATAATTATGACTTTAGTTACAAGCTTAATGCTTTTAATTTTTAACCTTAGAAAGATTTTCCTCGTCGTACTGCTAAGTTTATATTTGTTGAGATTTAAATAAAGGAAAATAACAAGAAATTGTGTTAAAAGAAATATTTTATTAAATAACTAGGCGGAGCCCGTCAGCGCCGTCCGGCGATAATACAGATACCTAAATGGTTGGGGCTATGGCGGGCTGGTAAGATATAAATAATATCTAAGCTTTTATCTGACTCGATCACGCTATTTCGTACTCTAGGATTTCACTCTGTGCCTCTGTGTGTGCGCGTGTGTATATTAGTGTGCGTGCATACATTCATATGTGTGGGAGAGTATAGCTCTCTACGTCGATGTGTTCACCACACGCAGTGCCCAAATATATAGTATAAAACACGAAATTTTAGTAAGGCAACCGTACGAGTGAGTTGTCCGATTGGTCCCATTTTCGAACTGTATTTACAATTTTTATTTATGAAAACGCCGTGTACAAAATGAGCTCCTAACCTCGAAGCCTTCTCAGGAAACTACTATATACTTAGTAGTGAAAAACAAAAGTTTTGTGTGGCATTACTAAGAAAGGGTAACCCAATTTAGTCCTATTTTGAAATTTTATTTACCGTTGCTATTAAAATATAACGTAGCAATTTTTTTGTATGGAAACCGTACGATGGAGTTCCCCATTTTTGAACTTAATTAAATTTTTTTTTTAAGAAAGTCCCGTGTACAAAATTTCAACACTCTACGTCAACGCGTGAGGCAGTGTCCAAATATATAGTGAAAACTTAAAGTTCTGTATGGCAACACTAAAATGTGGTGGCCCGATTTGGTCCATTTTTAAATTTGTATTTGCAATTTTCATGAAAACGCCGAGTACCAACTTTGAGTTCTCCACGTCGACGCGTTCTCGGACAGTTTCCAAATATATAGTGAAAACCCAAAGTTTTGTATGGCAACATCAAGAAGTGTTTTCCGGATTTAGACCATTTCTGTAAATTTATTTACTATTGCTATGAAAACACCAAGTACCAAATTTTGGTTCTCCATGTCGACGTGTTCTCAGGCAATGTCAAAATATACAGTTAAAACCGAAGTTTTCGTATGGCAACCCTACGAAGGAGTTGCTCCCATTTTTGAAATTAAATTTTATATTTTTTTAAAAAATGCCGTGTACAAAATTTTAGCTCCCCACGTAGACGCGTTCTCAGGCAATTTTCAAATATATAGTGAAAAACTAAAATCTTTGTATAGCAACGTCAAAAAGGGGTAGCCCTATTCAGCCCATTTTGAGCTTGTATTTGGAATTTTTATGAAAACGCCATATAAAAAATTTCAGCTCCACGTTGATGCGTTCTCTGACAGTTTCCAAATATATAGTGAAAAACCAAAATTTTGTACGGCAACACCAGGAAGAGGTTACCCGATTTAGCCCATTTTTTTAATTTTCTTTACTATTGCTATGAAAACACCACGTACCAAATTTCAGCTCTCTACGTATACTCATTGTCAGGCAGTGTCCAAATATATACTAAAAACGAAATATTACGAAGGAGTTGCCCGATTTAAACCATTTTTGAACTTGTATTTGCAATTTTTATGAAAACGCCCAGTAAAAATGTCAGTTTTCCAGTTCTAAGCGCTCTGATGTAGTTTTCTAGACCGCGACAACAGCGCCATCTATCGTATCCAAAACTATCCTATCTCTCAAGGCAGAACCAACCAAATACACTCAGAAAATTTTATTCAAATCGGTTGGGTGGTTTCGGAGATTAGCTTGTAAAAACATAGTGGCACTGGATTTTTATATATTAAGAAGATGGGAGCTTAATTAACTCTTTCAGTCCATTTCTAATACATTTGGATCTATAAATTTCAACACTGTATAAATAACACAACGATTACAGTTTTAAAAGTAGTAGTATTTTAACCCATTCCTGCCTGATGGGGTGAAATTTCACCCCATGCAGACGTATTTTTGAAAAATTCTCTAGGCTAACTACGTGCTTGGCTGTAATTTGGCAAAGTGGTAGAGGATGGCTGCGGCGACGTTTTGTTATTGGACAGTCTCCCGGAATTCTCCTGTTTAATTGTCCTAATCCGCGTTCAAAGTTCGGTATTTTTGTTATTTTGAAAATTCTCATTTGAAAAATCAGCAAAAATAGTAAGCATGCGAAATTTTGGTAGTTTTCTCTAGAAGACATGATTCTCTGGGTCCTATAACCTCTGTTATCACACTATCTACCTGTGTGCACTATGAATGATATACTTGTGGGGGCTGAAATTTCACCCGTCCTGCACCAGGTGTTCTGAAAATATTTGAAATTTGAAACATCGAAAAAGAAATGACTTCAATTCAGAAAACAAATGGCTTCTTTGACAAATCGAAATGAATTACAATTAATTGATATTAAAATCAATAAGCTGCATTTTTGGTGGGAGCCACACCATTGTGATAGCTTTGGAAGCAATTTTTGAGATGAATACAAACACTGCACTTCGTGCAAGCCTACATAACAAATTTTGCCTCCGCATTGCTTACATCGGCGATAATTATCACCACGTTGTACAATGTGACCAATTCAATCCTCGGGAATTCGTTTTTGCTGCAGTGTCATGGTACTGAATGACCTGTTGGGTCATATGACTTGGCGTCAATCAGTGGCAGCTAGGTTTCAACAACGTCCGTCTAGTCGAAATTCAAACTGGCCCATTGGCTTACCTCTTTTTTCCGAGCATTCGAGTTCTGTAATTCTATAAAACTGTCAATAACTACAACTGTCGATAAGTTCTGGCGCCATTTTTATTAACTCGTACGTGTTGACCCATAACTTAGAATGTTTCGATCCGCTGATACACGAGCGTGTCACACTTGAGCCTATATACAGACAAAAACCGGTTTCGAATCTAAACAGTATTTCGTTCCATGATAGAGGAATAGACACGATTGAGGATAGAGACAGCGAAAACCGGTTTCGGTTTATATTTTATTTCACCCTATGATGAACGTCGATCGAGCACGTTCGAAGAATTCGAATAAGTTATACACCTGAAATACAAGCAAAGTAGGGATTTATTTCTATCTGACACGAACACCCTTCACTGCATACCTCACCACATTTACAAGCAAAAATATTGGTCAGAAGTACACCGCTTTTACAGAAAAATTGAGCTTCATACTTATTCTATATTGGTAGCTTTATAGATACAATTTTCGATAACTGCGGATCATTTGGTTCCAGACGGGCGAAATTTTACCTCATAATTATCTCAGGTATTACTACAGACTCCTGTTTTTTTTTACACAGATGGTCCCCTATACCAAATGCATCTAGGATAACATAAGAATTAGTCTTAGACCAATTCTAAATTTTTTACTTGTTATTTTTTCATTGGAGATAAATATGTGTGTGCTGAGATAACATTGTTTTTTTTTTTTTTTAAATAAATTGTTTGAACTGTATAAATTAAATGTTCTATGTTTGGCCCATACAAATCCACAAAGTTTTCGTCCTATAACCTTGTTTGTTTCAGAGATAGTTGTTCATATCCAAGTTCCTAACAAAAAAAAATTATCATCTCCTAGAGAGGAGAACATGCTAAAATATACAAGAGTATTATTAATTTGTATAAAAGAAAATAAATTAGCAACAAACTCACTTGAAACTTGGTTTCGTCGCAGTAAGAATTTGATGGAATGAAGCCATGAAATCAGCGTTGCCAGGACAATCCATTATAGAGAAGAGACGTAGCGGTTCGCAGGGATTTTATAAAGGCGACGAACCGCAGCAGAATCCTAAAAATACTAAAAACATATGCTATCCTTATTCCCTTCTAGTCCCTCCCAAATTTAATAATAAACTCTTGCGGGAAATTCATTTACTACAGCTGATGTGGCGCAGCAGCTGTATGGAAAAGAACCAACAACAACACGAGTAGTGATCAAAAACCAAACCAAGGATCAAAAAGAAGAGAAGAGAAAACATCGAATCGAGCTAAGGCACCAAAGATAGGCCCCAACGCCCTAAACAAGACAATCCGAAGGATGTGAAATATCATCAAAGTAAATCCAAAGAAGGAAGACAATCCAGAATATTGAAAGGCGTAAAAAGCACTTGACTTGACTTGATTTGCGGAGTCATCCATTCCCATTTCAGAGTTTAATCTGAAAAGATCAGAATATACCCTGAGCGCCCTATATATCCAAATCCTATTTTTGCATCCATAGAAAATTAATACTGAGAAATTTCTATCGTTCGCCTAATAAGTTATTTACTCCTATTGCAGAAATCCTTTGGACCCAAACATTATCGCGGCCCACACGGTGCAGTATGTCTATTTTCCGCAAAACCATCACTTTTTTTCTGCCTGTTCGGGCGCACACGTGACAGCATTCTTTTAATTTGGAGCTAATTCGTGAATTTAAGAATATTAATAGTGGGATCACTTCTTCTTCTTTCAGAGATACAGAACTTAGGAGAATTAGCGGGAAACAGTGGACACTGAATTTTAATTTGGATTTTTTTTTTTATTTATTGAATTTCGTTTTTTAATAGTATTTTTAGATTTAAGTTTTTTTAATTGTTACTTCTGAATTCACTGTGCTAGATTAGGTTAACATTATTGCTTTTTTTTTCGAATTTATTTATTAGATTTCAGTAATATATTAAATAAATATTTTACATTTGAACTTGAAAGGCTTAGTTACCTATTTACTATCGGCACCTCCATTCGCTTGAGCTTTTTAATAAATTTGAATTCATACTAAAAAATGAATTTTGCATTTAAGAGTCTTAATAAATTGGTTTCAGGCTGAATAAATTTGTAAGCATTTTGTTCCCCCATTTTATTTTCCAGAGTTTTTATGATATTGATTTGAAACCTTCGCCAAAATATTAAGAAGTGTTCAGTTCAAATGCTATCAGGCCTAGATTTTTGAAAAAGATGTTGGATTTTTTTTAGAAAATCAAAAACCTCAAAAAATCATGTTATTTTCCTCTCCCCCCTAAAAAATATTTCATGTACACACCAATTTTTATTATTTTTCGTACATAGATTTTCCACAGATATTTGTAAATGCTACCGGAGCTGTTTTTCCAAATTTGTTAATATTTTTCATGTTATAATTACTTTTATAACAGTAAAATTGAAACCTCTGTAACTTGAATAAAATTTATAACTACGCGTTTATTTTAATACAAGAATTAAGTTTGAGGTAATTTTATTCAGTGCACCAAAAACCGAATAAATCCCGTATTGATCCCGATTTTATAAAAATCAATTTGTAAACCTTTATCTTGATAAAAAGTGCTTGATTTATTCATTTTAATTCTCAAAAGCTTTTTGTGGTGACAACAGTCAGTCCAAGCAAATACTCGGTTTTGTGCATACATATGTGTATAACTTTGAACAGTACTTTATAGGCATTATTGCTAGGCATTGCTAATGTGATTAGAATTAAAGCTCACGCTACTACTTCATAGTCAAAATTTTGGAAGCTCGAAATCGGGAGCTTTATTTTTTGCCATTCAGCCTTAAGAGAAAATTCCAAATTTATCTCGACTTTAGCTTTTAGTCTGTTCGACTGAAAGTTTTTTATCCCCACCAATGTTTAATTCAACATTAATTGTATTTTTACCGTATGGTTATTGAATGAGCTTGACCATTTTCAATACAACAAATGTGGAATTAAATAACAGACTTTTGTTTAATTTTACAGCATATGTGGAATTTCTTAACACACTTTAATTTATTTTCAAACAAATATGTAATATAACTTGCATATTTGAAATTGAGCTTATACACTTTAATTTCATTTTACAAGCATTTTCGACATGTAATTTTACAACATTTATAGTTAGCAAGGCTGTGAACATTTTTAACTGTGTAATTTTAAAAATTGCTTAATTGCTTATCATATTCAATAGATTCTTTAAAAAAACCTTCGAAAAATACGATAACAACGATGAAGAGGAGATTATAGTGCAGTGAACCAAACACTGCTGCTTCAAAGGTTTTCCCCGAAGAAAAATAGATTTTCAGCCAACTGTAGGAAATCTAGTAAAGAAATTAAATCGGCAGGACCCTTTTAAAGACGGAATATCAGGTAGAAAAAGGTTACCAACACCTTTTGCAAGGCCAACCCAAACTCAGCTAACGTACTCTTGAGGCAGTCGCAACTGCAACTACACTTGTCGCTGAACAAGAAATCAGACGATGGTTTAACAACATTGAAACAATTTTTAAAAATAATGAAAACTATGACCTTCTCTCAGATCCTAGTCGTCATTTTAATGTGGATGAATGAAATTTTTAGCTGTGCCCAAAAATCGGAAGAATTATTTTTATGAAAAGCTTGATACTGTTCATTGAAAGATCATAGATAATTTTGAAAAAATTAAACTAAGATGAAGTAAACTGTTGTAGTTGTCTCATTTGTTAATAATTCATAAGTAAATATATACTTGGACTAATTTTTTTTTAAATATGAAATAAAATTAATTTTTATGCAGTGGCTCCTTTCTTTAATATGCTCGCCCCCCAAACGTTTAAACCTAGATACGCCTCTTGCCTACATATGGTGTTATGGTTGGAATAGCGGTACATCTTATATTATTATTGTGAAGCTTTATGGGGATGGAAATAAAACAATATTTGCTACTTGAATATACATATGTATGAATATATTTTTTTGCAAATCATAGCAATATCAATTGCGAAAAATAATAAAAAATAATAAATCTGAGAACAGAAATGTAATTAAAGTCATACATATATGGGAATATAAATTACCTATTAAACATACAACTCGGATATATTAAAAATATAAGTAGTCCAGCTGATATCACATCACACCATACCAAACAATATGCAATATGCACCCACACCACAAACCAAGTCAATAACATTTCCTTCGCTTTATCTAAAAATGGACTAATGGTCCGGAAATTCCTTGGTTGCTTGGCTTTATTGCTCCTAAGACCAACTCTTAAAATACCATAGATAAGCCCGTATGTAATTTTGTATGGTCATCTCTTTATGCAAGTATGATTTTTGAAATGGTTCTTCGCATATGTTTCAAAAACGGTTCGTTGGACAATACAAATGGTTACAACCAATTTCATTGGATTTCACATTATGAAGAAAATTTCAATGCATTAAAATCGTCTAGGACTGCTCGTTTTCACAGTATATGTAAAAATCCCAAGAAGAGGTTGCTCGATTTAGCACATTTTCTAAATTTTATTTACTATCGCTACAAAAGCACTATGTACCAAATTTCAGCTCTCTACGTCGACGCGCTCTCAGGCAGTTCCCAAATAAATAGTGAAAAACGAAATTTTCGGTATGGCAACCCTACGAACGAGTTGCCCGATTCGGCCCATTTTTGAAATTTACTTTTTTTTTTAAAGTCCGTGTACAAAATTTCAGCTCTCTATGTATACGTGTTTTCGAGTTATTGTAAGCACAAGCAGATAGACAGACAGACAGAAAAGACAAACAGTCGGACGGACATGCAAAAATCAAAATAACTTTTAATATTATGAATGGGTGTCCAATCCATTTTGCTCTACGATCATTATTTTTATGCGTTACAAATGGAATGACAAAATTAGTATACCCCCTGATTTCATCTAGGGTATTAAAATAAAAAAAAATGAAAAACAGGAAAATTGTCAGGTTAATGCCTTCTTTTAAATGACGTACGTAACGACAGTAGACCAAATGCAACTAGTCTCCTTTAAGCTTAGTAAAAAAAAAGTTAAATGTAATATTTTTTTATAATTACACCTTCCCTCTGATATCTTCATATACAACAATTAACAAGAATAGCGCAAGCGGAAATGATTTTCTTTCTTCCATCCTGTACCGACATACATATTCCCTTTACGCAAGATAGTAAGTAACTAAAATATCTTTAGTGAAAATTACAATTTTCAACTTCTCGACTCATATTAAAGATATTAAACTTAAATTATATTTATTACCTGCTGCTTGAATATTGTAACTTTTCGGAAAACTTTTAGAACTTCCATTATACAAGTCCCTCAGCGGGAGGAAAACCTTTATATGTTCCGCCATCGCGCCCAACTTTCTATACGTACATGGTAAGTACAGCGTCCAATCACTATAGAATATGTAGCCAGCAGGAGTTCAATACAATAGTTGGTTTTGTACACTTACAATACTAAATCTTTTTTTGGGGGTCGGGAGATATAGTCATCATGACCCAAATATCCTTAACCCATAGTATCCCAGGACAAAGAGTGGGTTTTATAAGTGCCTTCCAAATCACGAAAATATCTTGAAACTTTGCAAAGTTCCCCGACCATATCCGAAAATTTATGATGCAGATAATTGCTTTTCTCCCTCTGTGGTATATATTCTATATCGTGGTCGTGGGGAGCTCCCTCTAAAAGCTTCTGAGTTATTAGTAGCCAGGTTTTAAACTATCGGAAGTTATCAGAAATGAGTCCGAGCGGGGTGCATTTATTTGTCGGTTGACTTCATCGTTAATCCGGAACCCGATTATGTTCATTATGTAACTTAATTCCGGCCGGACTATAAATTTGCTTGCTGCATGTCGCGTCGTGTGCTATACATATACATACATATGCATATACATATATACACACTATATTCAAATTTTGTTGTGTCCGATCGGACGTGGGCGTTGGTGTGTTCGTATTGTGCATAAAAATGCATAATTAAAAAGAATCGATAGAAGCTACTTTAAATTTTACTCATCTGTAACGATGCGAATATTTTCGTGCGCTAGATTTATTCGTGCAATTTTTCCTGCACTGATTTTTTTCAGTTTGTTTCCGACATTCGAATAAACTGAAACACATTAAATTTACCTCGTTTAAATTCAACTACCTTTTTAGCTCTGATGTAATTCAAAAGTAGCTGAATGCGGTATTTTGTATATTGGACACAGACAAAGCACTGCAATTTTGCTATTCATCTCGACCACATATAGTATCTCAAAAATGGACGAGAAGTGGAGTGCAGTAAGTATAGGTAGATATACAGCAGTTAACAGAAGAGAATATCACCATAGAGATGGTATCGGTATGGTATCAGCAGTCTTCAACTATGTACATTAAGTGTTATGTATTACGTTATGATATTTAGTAATAAAGATTACAAACTGCAGGAACGTGCAAAGGATGCCAAAATGCCAACGTCTATAGCCCACATAGACAACAGTGCTCACTGACACATAGTACTTTAACCGCTTAAAGGGCACCTGATACGTTTGTCGTTCATATCACGTATGAGATGATACTTCTGCAGGATATCGTTATGGAGTCAAGTGGATAAAATAAATTATCTAAGCTTTCACCATCAAAGAAGAGAAATTTAAGATGTGTTTCTAACACGATGTGCTCATCATCGGTTATGGCTTATATGGACCGTAAATGGAAAGATCAAACGGGGGTGATAGGCCTCCCCCATCGCTATCAATACGCAGGCAAAAGGTGAAAAGTATTCCATTTAAGTCAAGTTGTTTTCTCTTCTGCATGACTGACAAAGATTCTCATTATACTTCAGCTATAGCTGACAAAGGATATGGTAAGGAAAATCCGTTTTTTTGAAAAGATTTCAAGTTGTAATATTTTATGTGGGTAAGGTATGTGCTGTGCGCATGTTTGTGTTAGGATATTTTAAATAAATAGGATTATCCAAATCTCGTTTAGTTGACCTAAATCGGATAAGAGAAATATTTTGTTTTTATTCTATACATATGCTTCCCTGATTCGAAAGAACATTTCGATATTCGAAAATTTAAAAGAGTTTTACTATGATCAAGTTGTAAGGATTTTTTTACCTCATTTAACATAAAATGTAAAACTTAAAAGAGTTGTGCATCAGTTTGGTGAAATTTTTGTATGGATAGGAGTTTTTTATAATAATAAAAATTACTTTGAATTAGTTTTGACGAAATTGACGCATCCCACGCAGAAAATTTAAAATTTCTAATGTTAGTAAAATGGAGATGGAGGACAAAATAAGAAATAAATAAAATCTCGCATAAAATTGATTGAAAACCCGAAGTACGGTTTTTTTCTTATTTGTGGCATTTGTAATTGGTTGTACCTGCCGATTTGTAGTCAAGTGCAGGAATTACATATGTATGTGTCATAGACAGAGATTGATCTTAATGTAAGTCGAACTTGGTGTCGTTGTAGCCAGCTTTTTCAGGACCATTCTCGACTCAAATTTTCAAAATTTTTTTCGCTTTTTACATCCCACACATAGTTTTTGTTTTTTTTATATTATTAAGCCAAGCTCAGGGGATACCCTATGATGAAAAGCACAGCATGGCAGACAGGAAATAGGAAAAGGACTAGGCGTCATGTGGATAGTGGCGGAGGGTGGCGATGTATGCCACTCCTGAACCTCCCCAAATTGTAAGCCTGCGGAAATACTGAAGATGATAGACTGTTCCACATTCGCACAGTTCGGGATAGAAAGCATCTCGGAATTTTACTGTATGGCCGAAAGTGTTTTGAAGGGTGTACGGATTAGCGCGGTTTGCAGTGCGAGTATTGCGTGCAGAAATCAATCTACAGGGGGGAATCAGACTTGATATTTCATCAGAACATTGACCATGCATGTAGCGATGAAGGAGCGAAATACATCCAACGTTGCGGCGGTGCTGGAGTGAGTCGATATGACAAGTTATTGCTAAATCGGCAATGAGCTTGAAGGCTTTCTTTTGGACAATATCCAATGAAACTAAGACTGTACGGCCAGCCCCAGCCCAGATGTGGCAATTGATCCCATTTCTGATACCAGTTGTTACGAGCGTGGCCGTGGTTTGTTACTCAAAACACAATATTTCAGATATAACTCAAAAGTTCTTTTTTTTATTTAACTTTACTCTTTACTCTCACAATTCACAAAAAATTATCAAATCAGCTCTTTATAGTTATCGCTAGTACTGTACGTCTAATTATCGCAACGCAAATAGTTTACTTCGTTCACTTCACTGTCTGAAATAAGACCCCGCCTCCTGGATGTGAGTAGTGCTGTATTTGTACTTTACAAATTATCCTAGAAACTTCCTGAATATTCCATTCTCCGAACCCAAAGTTTACTAGGATGTCATAACCTAAAGTTGTTTCCATTTTCAATAGATGTCGCTTGTATCACTTTGTGGCGCGTAACACTTCTATTTCAGACAGTGAAGTGAGCGAAGCACACTATTTGGATTGCGATAATTAGGCGTACTATACTAGCGATAACTATAAAGAGTTGATTTGATAATTTTTTGTGATTGTGAGAATAAACAGTAAAGTTAAATCAAAAACGAACTTTTGAATTATATCTAAAATATTGTAAATAAAAGTAGAGATTACTCTTTAGGATTTTTTTACCGGGATAAACTTATATTTGTTCAATAAGGAATTTATTTGGATTCTCCGGTTTATAGCAAAAGCTAAAAAATGTTTTTAATTTGTTATTTCATCACACAATCCATTATATTTTTTTTTGGTGACAAGTTTCAAGTCTTGGTTTTGACTCATCAACAGGTCCCAAATAGCGAAATTCAGTGACTTGAAAAACAAATGAAAAAATAGAACAAAGAAAAGAAATGAAAAACAAAAAATTATTAAAAAATTTAAAAGTTAGATTCATTCGAAACGATTCGAACCTGTATATGCCCGCAGTGGACTGAAAAAAAGAAAAAGGAAGAAGAAGAAGCGTTTCGTGTTAGCAGAAACTTGACACTCATCGGTACAGCTTGGTTTTCTGCCTGCTGTGGACGCTTGAAACAGATCAAAATGATGTCCTATCATATAAACTCAGAATAAATTCTGGGTGTGAATTATATGACGCCAGAACTCCTATATTACACCCAGGAGGAAGAAATAAAAGTAGAGATTACTCTTTAGGATTTTTTAGAGGGGGGAACTTTTTTGTTTGTTTTTTAAGTCACTTAATTTCGCTATTTGGGACCTGTTGATGAGTCAAAACCAAGACTTGAAACTTTTCACAAAAAAAAAAAAAAACAAAAAAACAAAAAAAATTAATGGGTTGTGTGATGAAATAACAAATTAAAAACATTTCTTAGCTTTTGCTATATACCTTAGAACCCAAATAAATTCCTTCTTGTGTTTTAAATAACGAGCCAAGGCCACGCTCGTAACAACCTTGTAGAGGCGAGCTAGAGTTGATGGGCTGAAATATTTTTTGCATCTTTTCAGAAAAACTACTCATATGACTGAAATTTATCTAATGCATGCTACCGGTATAGCAGTTTTTATAGGACCCATAGAAGCAGTTTTTCATTAGCATGCATCCTTTGGGTTTAGAACCATTTCTTATTGAACGTAGCTATTCACTGTAAGTGGAGAACGAGCAATAGCGATGTGTGACGTCATAGGTAGATTTCTGACTAGTTCGAATACCATACATTTTGTTGGATGTTGTTCGATTGCTGATGGTAGTAGAACTGCAAGCCACCTCTTCAGGCAGTGGTGTCAGTTATGCTATTTTAGAAAGAGCCCAGACGTCTTGGAATGCTATACTTTTCGTTGCATGTTGTTCGATTGCTTTTTTTTTCATTGCTTCTCTTCGATAGTTTACAGCGCAGGACATATAAAAAGGGTTTAGGGAAAATATTGTTTAATGAAAATATTACGAAGAAATTTTTTGTCGTAATTTTTTATTTCCTTTCATTTTTATTTGTTTTAATTAAATTACATCGAAAACCTAAGGGAAGCAATGCTTCCCTTGGTTCCAAAAACGCCACGCTACTGATGGTCAGCTGTAAGCATATGCATTGAACACGATGGATTATTTGAAAATTTAAACGCGGAAACTGTTGAAAACGACCTACTGACCAAGGTGCAACTATGTCTAAGGTACAACAATTTCCCCTGCTTACTTCTCTTACGTAGATTTAAGTCAATGAAGAAAATACTTAAAAGTAATGTAAAATAAATTTAGAGGTAAAAAGGTATTTAAAAGACTTCCAAAAACAAAATGTATATATATATATATATTTCACAAAAGGCCAATCAACCGTTAATTGGTTATTTTCCTTTTTCTGATAAAATAGAAATTCACAGGTAAACGTAAAACACCTAAAAATCCCTTAAACTTTAATTTTATTCTGTTCTGTAAAGAGAACATAGCACCTCAACTTCTTTTCTTCTTTTTCTTTTACTTTATAAATATTCAGCAGTCTCACACTTGCGCCTATAGAAATACAAAATTTTACCCAACTGTGAACTTTTCCTGAGGGCAAGGCTCGGAAAACTTCTCTCATTTGTTCCTTTCAAAACGTCCACACCTTCTCTGTTCGTTCGGAGGTTGAGCGAACATAATTTTTGTTACTTTTAAGTTTGCAGTTTGCACAAGCGAAAGTATCCATTTAGAAGTAGTCTTAATGATTTTTAAATTGTTATTAAAACAACAATTTGGAAATGTAAAGGATGTGGTAGGAAAATTTAAGATTTAAAGGTAAACAGATCTAAGTGATTTCGGTCCAGCGATTAGACTTTATTTAAATTTTCAATTAAATTTTAATTTAATTATCGGAAAATATGCATATGATGAGATTGCCACTAAACGGGCGCATACTGACATAACGTTACATGGTTAATAATTAAAGAAGCATTCCTAATTAATATTGTTATGTTCGGAGTGGTTTTAGAGGCGGTGGTAGGGTATTAGAATCGTACTATAGACGTTTAATAAATTTCGCTATCATTCAGAACATAAAAAATATTTTGCATGAACTGTTGCTGCTTTTTGCGTGTCATTAGTGCATTCAAACGGCAAAAAGTATTTTACTTAGTTTAATACAACTGCTGACACCGTGATATCCGTTGCACCCAAAATAAAAGTACTAGTTTCATAAAACTTCTGGTAATTTGTGAAATTTTTAAATAAAGTTATATTAGAAGATTGTCTTTAGTGATGATTGGTATTATACTGAGCGGATTTTACATACTTTTGAACTGGTACTATTTTTTTTAAAGTAATCGGCATTCAAAATTTGAATTTTATATGACTTAAATGTAGGCATGTGTAATCTCGTTACTTTTGTTACCCGGTAGTCATTCGTTACTCCACGATAAATATTCGTTACTTTTAATTCGTTACTTTCTAATTCGGTATTTTACGTAAAATACTCTTCAAGCAGCATACTCGTACTTATTAATTAAACAATCTTTTTGTGAAAAGGAGTGTTTAATTAAATATGAAAACAATAGTACCCAATTAGAGTTCAAAAATAAAAAAAGAAAATATTTCAGGAGAAAAAAAACATAATTTTTCAGAAGTAAATTAATAGTTTTTAAAAAAAATTTTGATTATCATAGAGGAAGATTAATTTCTCAACATTTTCAGGAAAAAATCGATTCTTTCTATCTCTTATAACTAGTTCTGCCATCGAAAATATTCTTTCAGAAGTAAGAGAAGTTGCAACTGATCCCAAATATTTTGTTGCAATTGCACTTTGCTCTAAAGAAATTAAGTGCGTGAAACTCATCCTGGATTCTCTGATAGTTTTGAGAAAAGTGAGAATTTTATTTTATAGAAATTTCAGCACGTTGACCAAAGCGAAATTTTTGGTTTTCTTAAAAAATTGAGGTACACTGTAAAAAACATTAGCACTATTGCCTAAAATGTAGAGAATACTCCCTAAATTTTAGGGGGGGGGAATATGTTTTAGGGTATATTCCCTAAAATGTAAGGAATATTCCCTAACCTTATCAAAAAATACCTAAGCTTTGTGGCAACAATTTGTGCAAATTTTTTACTGTGTAGAGTGACCCGTTGTACGAAAAATTCATTATTATGAATAATTTGAAAGGATTTTGAAGTTATTCAAGAAGATTTTACCATTCGGGTAATGATTTCTCTCTTAATTTTTGTTTGTAACTCGTTTTCTCAGTCGCACTAGGGCAATACATAGTTGAGTTCTTTCATTCCTGCGAAAATCGCCTGCATATATTTCTTTGTTTGTTCCAAACGAGGAATTTTTCCAGTTTTGTGCGGCTATTTCCTAAAGTCTAGTATAGAATTCGAGTAAACCGTGACATTTCCATACAAATTTTAAGACCAGTAAAATCATAAGCGAAAGTTTTACTAATGATTTTACTAGTGCCGTACAGAGCTTTCAGGTAAAAACTAAAGTTTCCATCTATGCAAAATAAAATAGACGGCACTATAAATTCTCCACAGATTTTACTAAGCATTTTAATGCACAAAACCTTATTGAGTTGAGGCAAAATAAAATTTAACGGGTTCTTAAAATATTTCACACTAAAATCGATAGTAAATGTTAATTTGGAGAAAACAAAATAATTCGTTTTTACATTTTGATAAAACAATTTTAACTTTCAGAAATAGAAAATGTCACAATTTTACCAGCCATTTATTGCTACGCACATTACACTGCCCAGTAAAATGAGTGGAGTATATATAATGCCATCTATTTTATAAAAAGGAAACCTTCAGTTTTAACCGGTAAACTCCGTTTTGCACTAGTAAAATCTTCCGTAAAATTTCTGCTTCCGATTTTACCAGCTCTAGAATTTGTATGGAAATATCACATTTTACTCGAATTTGATACTAGACTCAAGGCATTAAGTGACTGGTAAAATGTTGGCATTTCCTATTTCTATGGCAATTCGCAGTTTTTTTTTTTTTTTATTGATTAAAGAGTTAAAATTGTCTTGTCAAAATTCAAAAATGAATTACTCTGGTTTCTCCAAATTAACATAAATCAAAATTTTACTAGCGATTTTAATGTGAAATATTTGGAGATCGCGTTAAATTTTACTTTGCCCAAACTCGATACTAGGGTTAACTTCTTATTAAGTTAACTTTAGCACCACCACCGCTGTTTATTGTTCACTTCTCACCCCCTCTGTCATACTAGTGATGAAACAAAAAAATAAATTCGGTACTTATTTACGTGAACAACTGAGTAAGAGTACAAGTAACGAATAATTATTTAGGTATGTATTCGGTACCGAGTTTTAGAGAAGTGACGAATACTTTTGTACCGAATGATTACTACCAGCACATCTTTACTTAAATGACTTCAATTTGAACTCTATTAAAACCGCGTATCCTCAACCATCTAACGGCATAAATAATAAAATACATAATTTTTTTGCTTTGTTTCCTCAAAGGGAATTCCTTGCAAAATATGTCTTGCTGGGACTTCATAATACGTTTGAGTATTCAGAGTGAACGATCTGTAACCCAATATTCCAATTATCAAAAAAAAAAAAACATTACTTTTAGACAAGTCGATTACGGGTCCAATGTAAAGGAGAATTCCCGTTTTTATCCTAATATAAACGTTCGTGATTAAACATGATTTGCGGCACGAAGCAAAAGTTGGTAGTTTACGATATTTTTTTTTTTTTTATTAGGTCTGTAATATTCAGAGTTACCCGACGATGCCTGATTTTCTAATTTTTGCGGTGGGAGTGAGGAGAAGGAAACCCGACTTTTTACCAAATTCGGTGTATATGTTCGTCTAGACTGCGCGCATCTCGAGTACATTTTGGATAGGAAGAATCTCTCGGCCGAAGAGAGGGGTGAAATTTGAATTTGAATCAAGAGACGTAGCCGTAAATGAAAGCTGGTGTCCTAGGCTATAGATATTATTTTTATTTTAAGTCCAAGGACGAGGGGGACGGGGCGAATCGAGTAGTCAAAATACATATAAGAAACGATTGTCCACGATTCTGGCCTAAATCCTCAGGTGGATTGCATTTATTTCAGAACGCTTTCTAGATATTACCGCCACGCCGTGGTGAAATTTCGAAATTCGAAAATCGAAAAACGCCAAAAGATGGCCATCATAAATATGTACCATGTATTAAAATTTCATCGAAATCGGTGTAAAATTATGGGAGTTCTGAGCATATCCAATTTTAGGTACATAACCACTTTGAAACCTCCCACACACCTCCCCTATGGTAAAAATAAAAAAAAAAATTCCATCGGCCAATAGTGTTACGAAAGGTCTATTAGCGTTTTATGTTTCATATCGAACAATTGTAATTTGAGGAAAATACAGGTGTGTAAAAAAAAAAACCATAAAACTACCCCCCTTGGAAAAAAACTTTCTTCTACGAATTATAAACGTTAATTAGACGAAGCGAATAAAAAAAACCGCTTCCCGATCCGAGATAACCCTACCAAGTTATGGCCATTCGCAAATTAGATAATCTAGTACTACACTTTGAATAGAAAACGATGTAGTACTAAAAAAATAAGTATGCACATCGAAAGACCTTAGCGTCTCGATTACGCTCACGCTTTTTGAAAAAATTCGAGCGTAAACTGCGCCCCCTACTGGCGGTCAAAGTTTGTTCTAGTACATTTTGAAAAATCTAGTACACCATCGGAAAGCTAATTTTTTGGTAAGAAGTTTGAGTACCAACACTCCTATACTCCCAGAACAAATAGTTGAGTTATAATCGACAGAAAATTTACAGTCTAATTTCCCCCCCCCCCTACTCGCGGGCGGAATAAAAAGTATCCTATACCATGCAGGGCTGAATTATCTAATAGAAAAAAAATACCCGAACAAAATCGCCCGGTATTTGTTTTTTTATCGAACATGAAAAAAAATTCCGAGTAAACTGGTAGCCTTCTCAAATATAAACACGAGTGCAAAGGGTTAAAATATTCAACTTTTCTTGCCGGGGAGAGGGAATAAAGAGGTTAAACTATTTTTGATATTTCCCTCTCAAATGTCTTCTCAAAACCTAAGAAATTCAATTCTGTACTAGATATTCTAAAATGTACTAAATCAAACTTTGACACCCTGGCAGTCGCAGCATATTTTCCAATTTTTTAATAAAACTAAAAGTATTCTTTGGTTCTGAAGATCTTTCTTGCCAAAAACTCACTTTTTTAGTACCTCCAATTTTTCTACTCGAACCGAAGTACCAGATTTTTCACACTTTAAATCGGCTCTAACTCGGTAGGTTTATATCTGATCGGAAAATGGGTTTCACTGTTTGGCTCAGCTAACCCATGTAAACCCAAGCGGTCGAAAACGACCCGCTAAATTGTAATCGCAATGTGTCGGAATCGACTCACGCATTTTCTGGCATATAAAGTCATAGCATAAATTAATATTCCTGGAAATTTGTGAGTTCTGGAATGCATGGATTTTGTTAACCTTTGTACTGCCATTTTTCCAAAAAGTTTTTTTTTTTTTAAATCAATTCTTTAACATTACTGGTTCATTTTCGACCACTTGGGCTTATAAAGTTATTAAATTTACAGTTGTGGAGATTTTAGCGTAGCAGCAAACATATAAGAACTTAAAATTTTCTCTGTTTTTCGATCACCTTTTCAAAAGTGTGAAATTGTCAAAATATCAATTTTTTTCGAATACATATAAGAAACGATTGCTCACGATTGTGGTCAAAACCACCAGGTGGATTGGATTTATTTCAGAACACTTTCAGTGGAGAGAAGGCAAGAGTGCATACGATAGTTCGGCGTACAAAGATGACAATATTATTGCGGTAAAATGGATAGACAATAATATTGTTATGGCTATGTCTACTCAATTTGTTGTACAACCTATGAACTGTTGTGTTGTTGCCAATAGTACTGGTTGTAGGTTAATGTAGTGTGGCAACAAAAAGAATTCGTTGTAGATCAGCAGTTCAATAATTATATATATATATGTATATCCTAAATTTCTTGTAGGATAAAAAGTTGAATTTTTTATTATTTTTATTTCTTTTAATGATAATAATTTTTTTTAAATTTTAAAATATATTCTTTATTTTCTATATTATTATTTTCTTAAATAGTATAATAGAAAAGGTTTTCCTTTAATAAATTTACTATATTTGACCTCTCCCGTTTATAATTAATACATTTAATAAATTTGCCCTCTGGCGATTTGTTTAATATTATTATTTTTAAATTTGCCCTCAGGCGATTCGATTAATACTAAAATATCCTTGACACAAATTCTATATTTTTAAAAACAATACATTCCAAAAAATGTTGATGTGTAATTTCTAAAAATGTATACAGTAGTGTGTATCTGTATTCACAGCTTTTCTTCAAAGGATTTTTCCTTTAAACGTCAAATTGAATATTTATTTTATTTATTTTAAAACAGTCAGAGCAAATATTAATCTGACAAACAAAATTTATGTTTTATTCTATTTTCAAATAACGAACAAAAATAAAAATTATTTTGTAGCTTCTGCTACAGCCTACATAAAAAATTTCCATATATTCCGTTAAACAAAAACAAAAATATGCGGGTGTTGATTTAATGGAGTTATCCTATTAGCATTCGAGGGCTATTAGACTATGGTGTTTTGATGTTGCAATGAACAATGCTTGGATACTTAGCACTTGGATTTAAATACGATAAACTGTATTTTATGAGGAACAAGGAAAGCCCGCCGGCGTTGCCCGGCAATAATATAGATGCCCAGATGAGTAGCGGTGGATTGGTTAGAGATGCATAATATCTAAGCTATCATCTGACTCGATCGCGCGATTACGTATTCTGGGATTTCATTCTGTATCTGCATGTGTGTGTG
>CAWUPM010001040.1:0-55812 GCA_963924295.1 Dioctria rufipes | reverse complement strand
AGAGATGAGAAAAGTAGTCTTTAATACTGCACTCTAGAGGCGATGTTTTACAATTATTTTTACTGCCTGATGAAGGTTTTTTACAGAAATCTTGGAATCATTCAGGAATTTTCTCGAAATTGAAATTATGTTTACAAAAAACCTAGAGCAAATGATTATTTCATGGTTATCTTGTCACGTAGAACATGGAGGTATTTTTAAAAAATAAAAGATTCTCCTAAGAATTTTTTCGCTAAATTTGATTGAAGTTATTTTGAAAATTTTTAAATTTACTTTTCAGCACTCTAAATGCACTTTTACATCAAAAGCAAAAATCGAGAAAATGTAAACCAAAAAACTCAATTTATTCCATTTTAAAACAAGATTTTTGCTCCAATGATTAATAAAATCATGGGAAATAGAATAAACTAATAAAATGGTATATTTATCCTCGAATTTTTAAGAAAAACACAACTTTTATGTTTTATCGACCGAATTCTTCGGCCGAAAACGTTTTTCGCCCGATAAAACATAAAAGATTTTATTAATCATTGGAGCAAAAATCTTGTTTTAAAGTGGAATAAATTGAGTTTTTCGGCTTACATTTTTCGATTCTTGTTTTTAATTTGAAAGTGTCTTAAGTGAACGCGTTCTCGACTTATCGAGAGGATGGATAGACGGGAAGACGGACGGACGCACGGACATGCAAAAATCAAAATAACTTTTAATATTATGCATGGGTATCCAATTCATTTTGCTCTACTAGGTGTTACAAACGGAATGACCAACTTAGTATACCCTAGGATATAAAATGTCAATGGTTACAGTCGGAAAGAAACTCCAGTATTATTCCTACGGTAAAAAAGTTTGAAACAAGGTAATTTTTTAGCAAACCTACGGTAGAGTTACAAATAATTTCTGGCAACGCTAAGCATACAAAATTACACACTTTGGCGAAATTTATTGGCATGGGTACAAATCGCAGATTTAGGAAATAACGGCTGCGGCTATCAATCGCCACAACCAAATTAGGTAGATTTTGCATTTTTTGGTTTCCGCAAATTGCAAATTTTAACAAACAAAAAATGGACTTTCTTTTGTGTCCTTATACATTTTCATAGAAACCATTTAAATGAAGCGAACAGTACCTACAAAAAGCTCGCTTCAATCAACAGAACAATTTGTTCTCTCCAGTATTTGGGAGTTCTAGAACAAGGTACACAAATGAACACAGCTATTGTTTCGCACATCAGAAATATTTTAAAGATAATAAATAAAGCACTTATTGAATTGATGTAAAAATATCATTGAAATTGCATTAAAATTGCAAGTAGGGATACCAGTAGAACGATTAGTAAGAAGTTAATGCAAATCGATGATAAAATGGTCTAAAAAATTCTGTTCGTGGAATGCAAACAACGACAGTGCGTATGTACTTAAATACAGCAAAAGAACGAATAATTGCAAGATCTCTCAGCAATTTCGGCTTTCCTGACTAGTCGTGAAATATAAAAATAAATATCGAGATTCAAACAAACTAAGAGCAAAAAGTTGGTTGTATTGTATATAACGCAAGTTATTGAAAACATTAATGTGTTTACCCCCCCCCCCCCCCCCCCTCCCACCCTCAACAGAAACCACATTAAGACGACAGACGGAATTTGTTCGGACTATCTACCGCCACCAATAATGCACACAAATTCTGAAGAAATATGGTCGATTTAAATTCTGAGAAAGAAATGAATTTTTGCCTATATTGAAAAACATTTTTGGTTCGTGCCAATGATATATTTAGCCAAGATCAGTGAGTTATTGAGGTTTACTATGAGCTCTTCTCATATATCAATTTCTTAGTACTAGCGTCGATATCTGGGTATTTCTTGTCTGTGCTAATATGTCCAATTTAAATCGAGAGCTACACACTACAAGCTACACGAAGCTCTATTTCAGCTTCATGAAGCGCAATTTGCTACAATGAGCGCTACAACATAACATGAATTAAGTGAAATTTTTTTAGAGAGTTTTTCAAGTTTTTAGTGCCATTATAACGAATTTGCTTGCATAAAATTAATTATTTTTTCCACAATACGTGTGCTCTTTATTCGTACTGACTAATCGTAACCACACAATGTTTTTGATATGAAACATGACTTTTACTTCGTTATCATATTGCGTTATTACTACAGCTACAAAATTAGAATTTGCCTAAAATCAGTTAAAGCTTAATGTATTGCTAGCTACACCATGTAGCTTGAAGCTCTCTATGTAGCAGTTTCGACGGTACGCCATATATGCAAACTGACATTTGTAGCTTGAAGCTTGCAGCGTGTAGGCCTCGATGTAGATTGGCCCTTGTACTCACTATTATTACTCATAAGAAAACAAAAACATATTCAGCCGTCGCCGCAGATTGGCTTTGTTGACGCAGCAGCGCTAAAGTTACAAATGGGAAAAGTACGCCCCAGTACAAGCATTAAACGCCGGCGTCAGCTACACGTTGTGCCCGTACAATACGAAAGTCCTCGTGGTAAAATTTATATCTCGCTCTACAGTCCAGCACCATATTTTCCAATTAATTCACCGCGTAGATGAAGTGGCGCTTTGTAGGGGGGTGGGGAAATAACCCCCGTGACCCTCCCCCTGTAAAAGCGCCTGATTTATATAATTTTCAGGCTCAAGCTGAGGAGATTAGTTGCATCCTATAACCGCGACAACACCAGAAACATGGCCAAGAGAATGCACCTTACTGCTCCCTGGACTTCATATCAGGTACTTAATCCTTTTCCTTATTAGGCGCAAAACAGGGAAAGCAAGCATTTGTAGTAAAGCTTCATGCGTTATATAATGCTTTCCTTCAAATCACACGTCAACCATATGGAATGCATATGGTTGCAGATTCAGCTCGCACACCAAAACGTATTCGTGGTATCAAAGTATCGAATAATCCGCTTTATAACATTAAATTGATTAAAAATTTTGAGGAATTCCAATGTGTATGGAATTACAAACCACAGGATACAGCAAAAGGGAAGAAGTTGAAAAGGCTTGGGAGCAAATTACCAGAAGAACATATGATACGGGTAAGTAGAAAAAAAATTTATTATTTATCCTGTAATTTATAAAGCAACTAAATCCATAAAATTGTTTCTATTTATTTTATAGAACTGTTTAAATTTATCCTTATCAAGTGCTAATTCTTTGGTAATGACTACTGCGCTACAATTATTAATATTATACGGATGAACCCAAAACATTCGTTTTTTCTCTTTTTTCTTAATTAGTACCAACTAAGTACAACGTCTTCTTCACTTGAACTCATTTTGCTTACAAAATTGAACAAAAAATCAAAATCAATTTAATTAAAAAGTTTCAGCATCAAGTAACTGCATACATATTTGGTGTGGAGTCCGTGCTGATTTACATAATATACTGCCTAAGTTATATGCATATTTGGTCTGCGACGCGCCTTAAGAATTGTCTTTAAGATGATGGAACAGGTATTGGCATTTCTGAAGATTCCATTAAACATAGGAAAATAGATTCTTTGAATTTTGTAATGGTAAGTTTTCTATTAATTACCTTGTTGAACAAGTGCAAGGCATTAACAACAGTGGTTGCAGTTATTAAATAGAACACTAATCACTTATACCATTTTACTGTACCTACGTCTAACATAAGGTGCGCATGCGGTCATTTGGTCAGATAAATCTGCAAATGTATTGCCGTTGTTGTAGTCCAAAACCATTGCCGACTTAGAGAATTCCTTTCGTTTTCCTGATAACAAGGCTGCAACATTAGGATTTACTCCAATGTTTTGAGAAGAAATATCGAGTGTTTCTCCACTAACAGGCTTCCACTTCCGGTCATCTATGAGACTTACAAGCGGGATGAAATCATCGGTATCATCTCATCTCATTCATTTCATTGAATTCCTCACTTTCCGAATCAGTTTGCTCAGATAAAATGTCTCTGTCAGCAAAAGAATCATCAGAAAACGCTCCCCAATTTCACTCTCAAGTACTGCATCAAGTTCCTGATCGATTAAAAATCTTCCAGCCATCTTAATTAACAGCTGTAACACAATAAATAAATCATTATAAATTAAAAAAACAAAACGTGTCCACGGAGAGGCACGTGGTCCCAAAGCATAAAATTACATTTTAGGACTAAGTTACTACCGGTTTGATCAAAAAAAAAAAAACAGTAATAAAATTATCTGAAAAACAGAAAAAATTGAAAAAGTAGACCACCGACTTAACAAATCATTAATCGTTACAGAGAAAAAAAAAACGAATAACAACTTACGGTCCCAGCAGCTAACACATAAATGTTCACCGGTGGACACGTAGACTCTCGTGTAAGAACAAAAATGGCCACCGGTGGACATGCGGCGCTCAACGTGTTAGGCCCAAAATACATTCACGGTCTCAGGCCACGGGCCACAAGCCACTGCTGAAGCCAAATAAATTATATTCACGGACACTGGCCACAAGACGCCATTCTTCTGATTATGCATAAATGTATGAATTTTCATGTAATTAATAATTATTTTTTACATTTTATTTTTTTGCAGAATTATTACAAAACAATATGAATTAATTCACGCAGGTAAACAACTTTTCTGACTAATAAATAAAATTCCGATTAATTACAAATCCTCCGCTATATTGAATAACCTACCATTCTTATACACTTCAATGTTGGTAGTACTTGGGCCACGAACCACAAAATTTGAGATTTGATCAAACTTGGCAACGGCCACAGCGAGGTATGTTGGGCTTTAATCAGCGTATTCTGGGCTGCAGGGTCTCTGATTTTGCACGTAACATGGGTCCTAAATCAAATTGTGGAAGCAATCCTCCATTGCATGATTTTTTATATTCTTCTGTAAGAACTGTGTTTCTACGAAGCGCCTGAAGAACTAAGACATCAAAATTACGATTATTTATACCCTAGATGAAATCTATAGGGGTATACTAAGTTTGTCATTCCGTTTGTAACACCTCGAAATAATGATGGTAGAGCAAAATGGATTGGACACCCACGCATAATATTAAAAGTTATTTTGATTTTTGCATGTCCGTCCGTCCGTCCATCCGTCCGTCTGTGCGCACGATAACTCGAGAACGCGTATACTTAGAGAGCTGAAATTTTGTACACGGACTTTAAAAAAAAAAAGTAAAATTAAGTTCGAAAATGAGACAAATCGGGCAACTCCTTCGTGGGGTTGCCATACAAAACTTTCGTTTTTCACAATATATTTGGACACTGCCTGAGAACGCATCGATATAGATGGCTGAAATTTGGTACATGGTGTTTTCATTGTACTAGTAAATAGAGTTTCAAAAATGGACTAAATGGGGAACCTTTTTCTTGGTGTTGCCATATAAAAATTTAGGTTTTTTACGTATACTGTGAAAACGGTCAGTCCAAGACATTTTTATTGTACTAAAAACTTTTTCAGAGTACGAAATCCTATAAAATTGGTTATAATAATTTTTTCTGTCCGACAAACTGTTCTAGAAATATATGCGAAAAACTGCTTCAAAAATCAAACTTGCACATAAGGGTGACAATACGAAATTTCATACGGGCATTCATCTAGGGAATCATAAGAATTCAATTCTAGCTTTTTCACTTGTTAAAATTAGATTTTAACAGCGTTTAATTGCTGGTGGGGAATTGCAGACGATAACCTTTCCTAGGCTCTGTATATAGGTCTACGACCGTGCGTACAATTTTCGAAGAAGACACGTTAAATCCCTTAGAAAATATCACACCGTATACAGGGTGTTTTCCACTAGGAGGTCAATAGAGCAGGAGGTGATAGGACTCGCCTAGACGAACCAAAAATTGTATGGCAAGGGGGGGGGGGCATATCAACCGTTTAGCAATTACAGGGTGATTAAGAAAAAAAGCTAGTTTTTTACAAAACACCATGTATCTTAAAAACTACAGGGCGCACGGTCAGAGTTAAGAGCTCATTGTATGCAGAACTTCACGGCCTTTTCAACGACTTCTCAATTAGCCCCATACCCCTCTCCCATCAAGAATTATGGTTGTCTAAACTAAAAAATTCGGATTTTCTTACCTTTTTTTTTTAATTTAATCTCTATTATTTTTGCAACAAGGTCGTTAACATTACTTTTTTTTATAAAAACTGTAAGCTGTATACTCTCCTCTTTAATTTGACTTATTACACCATATGTGTTAACTGTAGCCGTCCATCTCGAAAGTACTAAAACGCTCCGTTTTCAGAGCACTAAAACGCTCCGTTTTCAGAGCACTAACACGACTAGTCGTGGAGAAAGGAGTTGGAGAGTAAATATAAAGAAATGTAATACTCTATGTTTGTTAAGGAAAGTAAAACATATCAAGCATAGGGATTTTGTGTCTTTTTTATTAAACGTTATAATATATGCATTCATTCTTTTCCTTAAGGCTATTAAATTTGGTTCCACTAACCTAAATATTTATATTTCTCTTACCGAAAAAAAAAAAAATTATATATGTATATATAACAAAGGGCACGTTAACTAGCATACAAGGCAACACATTTGAATGAATGAATTGAATTTCATTTGAAGTAACAAAACAAATTAAATAAACAAACGAAATGTTTTAAAAAATTAGCATAGGGGAAGGGTGCTGTACCTTGGTACCTTTATTGATAGTGTTTTGTTTTTTTTTTACAAATTAATAAAACAAATCTTAAGCAACCAAAAATTATTTCTCAGGAGTCGAAATAAACGAAAACTGATTTTGGGGGTCGACGAGATCTAAAAATCGCCCCTTATTAATTAACACAAGCTGTTATTTGAAACTTTCAAGACACTGTATAAGTTGTGTTATGTATACCAACTTGTTATAAGACTGACTAATATTTTAGTAGGAAGTATCATTGTTGTACTTTTAAGAAACTCAATAAGTCTATAAGCGTGCACAGAGCTGGGCAATACTTAATTAAAGCAAGTAAAAATGGGTTGAATTGGTCTAAAATCAATTCTTATGATACCCTAGATGAATGCCCGTATGAAATTTCGTATTGTCACCCTTATGTGCAAGTTTGATTTTTGAAGCAGTTTTTCGCATATATTTCGAGAATGGTTTGTCGGACAGACAAAATTATTATAACCAATTTTATAGGATTTCGTATTCTGAAAAAGTTTTTAGTACAATAAAAATGTCTTGGAATGACCGTTTTCACAGTATACGTAAAAAACCTAAATTTTTATATGGCAAAACCAAGAAGGAGTTGCCCGATTTAGTTCATTTTTGAAATTTTACTTGCTAGTACAATGAAAACACCATGTACCAAATTTCAGCTATCTATATCGATGCGTTCTCAGGCAGTGTCCAAATATACAGAGGAATACGAAAGTTTTGTATGGCAACGCCACGAAGGAGTGTTTTGTAAAAAGCTAGCTTTTTTTCTTAATCACCCTGTAACTCCTAAACGGTTGATATGCCTTCCCTCCCGCCATATAATTTTTGGTTCGTCTAGGTGAGTACTATCACCTCCCGCTCTATTGACCTCCTAGTGGGAAGCACCCTGTATTTGACTTAATTCATTTTCTAATCTCTTATTCCCCAGTAAGTTCGTCTAGTTATATAACATAAATATTTACCAGTAAATCACACTATTTACATTTCAAAGTCTATAATGAGAATTTCAAAGCTAATTGCTATCATACGCCCAATGTATCCGGTATATAGATAGTAAATTAACCAAGTATACCAGAATACATGAGACTAATTGTTATTTCATTTGCCCTCAATTAGGTGTCTTTGGACCGCAGCACAATTTCAATATCATCGACCGAGTTAAATCAATTGGAATTTCACTTCGTGTGGTGTGTACATTATGGATAATATAATTAGGTCCATTCAGCATCACAGGAAATGTGTTATTTATTTATATTGTGTCCATCAATATATGCACATACACATATACGAGTATATTTACATCAAGGGAGGATATCATATTATGAAATTATTTTACATGCAGAGTATTGATTATTGTGGTATGCATTTTTTCTGAAACTGTTGTTTATTTTAGTGAATTTATAAAACAATTTAATTCAGAATATTTTATGAATATTATTGTTTATATATGTAATTATGTATGTATATACATACAGTAGACTAATAATACTAATTTGTCAAGAATCTTATAGGACAACCATGTCTGGTGGATGCAAGGCAACTATAAGCACTAATGATGGCTTCTTGGTTAATTTTTTTATGTGAATTGCTCTTTTTGCACATTGCATCTTGTTGTTTGCTGTTGACAGGTAAAGATAATTAGAAAAATATACTGCGGTCATAAGAAAGGCACTTAATTGTTTAGTTCATAAAATATGAAAGGCAATTAAGTAGAAAATAACAAAATTAAATGTAATGGCGGCTCTGACCTCTGAGCCCTACGTGGACTTAAAATGAAGTGTAGTTTGAAGGGTTTTTAATATTGATATCTATAAAAAACTAAATTTTCTAATTTTGAAATTTTCTGTTATTAGAAGTGTACAGTTAATGATAATATCACTATTCCTGTGGCATGCGATTTAACTATTAATAGTAGATTTGAAATTTTAAAAGTCCCGAACAGCTATCTAAAACCCGACATAGATTCGCTTCAAAAGGAAAGTTTTCTTACCTTATAGGGGCATTAATGAGATTTATATGTATGCACCGAACCATTTCCACTCCTCCCTCTTATTACATACATATTTTATGAACAAATAGTACATCATTTAACAGCAATATTTCCTTTTCCTTTTAAAGTTCATTTTCATGTGTGGCTTCAATTGCCTGATATCGTTTTGACAGTATTAATGGGCCAGTATAATATTATTATTAAAAAACAAAAACAAAAATAAAAACAAGTTCAGGAACCATACCTTAATCCAATAACTAACTAACTGACTACTAAACCTAGCTTAAACTAATCTTATCTAATTCTAGGAACTCAGCGAATTCTTGTGTAGGATGTGCTCAGTTCCAAAAGAAGCAAGCAACTCCCGCCATCTAGGAGTTCAAGACGATAATCAATACTATCATTACGTCATCATCCATTTCTTGTTCCGACCATTAGGCTATGGCACTGTACGTTCTCCGTAACTTATATTTGTGTTCAATCATGACAAATCCATGCTTTCAGGTTGATGACATAAACACCAGCGATCATACCACTAAAACTTGACGGGCCGAGCCCTCACATAGAGAAAACAGTACTGCCTAAGACTTCCCAGTGGAATTTAATTGAGTCTACTTTTGTTTAATCTTTGCAAGAAGAAATTCTTTTACACATCATTCCAGTGAAGAATGAGAACATTAAATAAAAGGGACACCCAACAGGTAAATACACGCACATAATTTACTAATATACCTTGACATTTTGTTCCCATTTTCAGGTTCAGACATCAGGAACCCCTAGTAAGATGAATTTTAATGGATTGTAGTTAGTCTACTGTCGAAACCATTGTGCTCCATAGATTCAAGGAAATATATCCTTCTAAATATCAACCCTAGATCCACATAGTTTCTCTAAGAATTTTCAGGATATATCTAAGCTCTGTACCTTGCAGCCCTTCTAGCAATCCCAAATTCTGATAAACAGTGGCTCTGGCTACCAAGTAGTCCACCTCTTTTGATAGCTGAAGCAGAATATTCGCAGAACACATGCCGAACTAATTAGATTTATTCAGGAACTTTAGAACTTTGATAGAAATCAGTAGACTCTAGAGTGATTACTAATGGCTACCCCTAATAGTTTCTTGGTGTCTGCTGTGCTTCGCCTAACGATCTTCGTTGTTTTCCTCCCATTGTATGCAAGCCATACTTACCTCGAAATACAACAGATGTCGTGATTGACGTGATGACTTTCCTTCTCGTAACTATCGTTGGTGGTGTTGCCTTTTGGGGTTCCGGGGGCCTATTCTTGAATAACGAAGGCATATTCCGTATTCGTTATACTGTCAAAACCATTTGGAATCGACACATGTGGTATTATTGAAATCCGCATTCGTTATATACCGAACGCAAACCCTTCGTTATTTAAAGAATGGGTTCAACCGTTCATTATGGCAAACGAAGAGTGAATCAGCTGCAATTTTACGGATGATAATGGGACATAAAAGATGTGCGAAAATATCATATGCTCAAAAAACTAAAATAATTGAATTTTTAGAGGAAAAGACGAAACTCAAATTTGGTAAGTATGATAATTCTTTCAGTTCAAAAGATGCCAAGGAATTGTTGCAAGGAGCTAATAGAAAATTTCCAGAGTTATCAGGACTTAAAATGTATGGAGAAAGGAAAATCTGCGGTGGGAAAAAAATGTTTTCATGGCTCTGGTGGAGGTCCTCCTGCAAAATTAATCCTATCCACCGATTAATTAAGGGTGCAGGAACTGATTGAATGATTGACGTAATTAATTTTCCATAGATTCTTCAACAATATCAGGCGCAAACAATAATGACAATTGACTGAAACTAGCTATTTTTTACAAATTATATTTTAAAATATGAAACAGTTGACAATATTCAATTTGTAAATTGACAGATTTAATCCTACCACACTCGTTATGTTGAACAACTTTCTCACCACTTCGACTTTATAAAGATGAGGTTCAAGAATACGAACGAGGCATTCGATTCGTTATCAACCATTCGTAATTCCAGAATAGGCCCCCCGATCGTGCTCTCTCTCACATACGATATTCAAATTCAAATTAATTAATTAATTAAATTTACATATGAGCATTCGCTCTTTTACAGGAAGGAAAATAACAAAAAAAAAAATATCAAAGTAAGTTGAACAAGTTAAATGATTTGCTGTGGCTATTATTACAGAAATTATTATACTTATATAAAAAATAACAAATAAAAAAAATAGTGAAAGAAGGAAAAAGAAAAAAAAATACAAAAAGGAAAAAGCATTATATTACAAACAATGAAGATAGACATTAAATTAAATTGGTTAGAGGCGTATGGCAGGAAAGAAAAGGAGTAAATACTCAGCCATAGTCAGAGAAAAAATTTAAAGCATTAGTTATTAAATCACTGCTAGTTGTGGATTGTTTTATACTGGTCGGCAGGGAGTTCCAAATCCTGACACCGTAAACGAAAAAAGATCTGTCGCTCTGCCTGCAATTACTGCAAGGAATGACAAGTTGGTAGTTTATCGATGATCTGAGCTGCTGAAGTTTGCTGGAAAAGAAATCCGGTGAAAGGGATCTAATTATCTTAAAGAGCATAATAGTGACTTGATAATTTAGGAATTTATCCAAAGTACAATTTAAAATGCTGCGAACGTGCATAGAAATCAGAACAAAACAGCTCAAATTGAAAATTTATCGCGTACAGGAGTTAAAAGCCACATTTAATTTCCTTCTACTGATATTGTCGGTCTTGCAGTATATTAAACTACCATACAGTATAACCGGAAGAATTAGAGTGGTAATCAAACCAGTGCGGACATCCTGTGGAGTGAATTTTGCAAAAAAAAACCAAACCTTACGTGTGTACCATACACCTTCCCTATCATTTCATTAGTTTCTAGGTCCCAGGTAAATGTGTGATTGAAGACAACACCAAGATTATTGACAGACTCTAAATAAGGTCTGATGGCATCACTTAGTCTTATTGGGGGAAATTCTTTTAAGTCGAATCGTTTTAGATAAATCAGGAATGCTCGGAATTTCGATGCATTTAACAAAAGTTTGTTTTCAATAGTCCAACGAGGCACCCTACGAAGTTCACAGCTCATGAACTCGAAAACCATCTTTTATACAAGTAGCAGGACCAGATAAAGTAAGCTGAACATTATCGGCATACAGCTGGATATTGACACGATGGATTTCTTCAAATAAATAATTAATGTTTAATAAGAAAAGCAACGGTCCAGAAATTGACCCCTGTGGAACACTTGAGAAGGCAGGTCTATATCTGAAAGCATTCACAACCTTTTGAAACCTATCCGTAAGATAAGAAAAAATTAAATTAACTGCAGACGTACTAAACGGGAATCGTGTTTTAAGTCTCCTACATAATACAATAATATTTACACTGTAAAATGCCTTATAAAAATCTAATAATATGAACAATGATACAAGTCAGGCATTCATATTTAATTTAATATTATCTACTACATGTGAAAGCGATGCAACTGTACTATGTCGTTTGTAAAAGGTTGAAATTTGGTTACGTTGCAATTTTTCTGGAGCTTTCGAGCAGAAAGGAAGTATGCTAATTGAACGAAAATCTTCCTTAAGTCGAGGATTAGGCTTTTTATTAATTGGCAATATAATGTGTAAAAATCGCAAGTCTATATTATCAACAACTCCAATCGCGTTGAATTTAATAGATTTAATGGCAAAAGTATAATATCAGGGGGAAGTGAGCGTATCAAATGCGAAACCATCAAACCATCATCCTTTTTTGTTAGTTCAACCGCTATCTCATTGCTCTCGATATTTCTATGGCCAGGTACCCAGCTTTCATCTTATTTACATTAAAAATATCATTACATAAAATTGCATAGGTACATATCAAGAATGGTAATTTTCAGAACATCTTTTTAAGTACAAAACGTAGAAATTCATCGCCGTATCTACGTATATTTCGTTAAAAAAAAAAATACAAAAAACTCGGCACCTCTATGAATAAACTACAAAGAGTCTCCAAAACTGCAAAGATGAGAATCTCAAAAGCATTTAACTGAATTGCCAAGTTTGACTTATCTTTAAGAGGAACTTGTAATTAAAATGTTCGTACTTTTCTTTACATAGATATTACCTTCCTTTCCATCTACGTATGCTCTCGACATTTACGTTGAAAATATGAAGATGAAAAGAAAAAAATTCATTTACGTATGGAAGTTCAAAGCTTGCATTTCAAATTTAATCAACTTCCAAGAAATTTTCAGCTCCGAGTAACTTTTATTCTCACTTCCGTTCTTCAGGTGTATAATATACTTCCGTGTTACATCACTTAAGATATATGATGAACACCTCCGTAGCTCGCCTTATGGTGTGCTTACACTCCATTTTAACGTTTCAATTTATCATTTGTGAACAAGGTGTTTAAATTAAGCACATACACACAGTAAGGTGAGGAGGTGAAATATGGTGAAGAAAATCTGAATATTGGTGAAAATTTAACATATGTGCTGAATGGTGGGGAAGGGCGAGCGGTAACATGTTTTCAAGTAGATACCTATATTCATATATATGTAGGTTCTTATGTTGGTAGTTGAAACATATCTTAAGGCTTCAAACCCATCCCTTGAACCTTTTCCAGAAGACACTAATGTCTTCGAAGTACTGAACTGATACCCATAAGAATTATTGCACACACTTGAGGCCTTTATTTTGGCGTATTATGCTATCGTGTGGCATCGTTATCTTCAGTACGTGGCATAGCCAGGGTTTTGTTCGCAGTTTTATGCTTTTTATGATGGCGATCAATTTCATTCAAAATATTTTGAATATATTGTGTGTCAGCGAAGGGGGTAGTTGTCGCCATATTGTGATATCGTTTTGGTCGTATAAACACACATGCCTACACACATATACATATATATAGACTTGCAGCATAGTATTGATGTTATGAAAAATATACATTCATTACGCCGAGATTTACAATGAACTTCAGATTTATGCCGATAGATGCTGTGTCATATTTCCCATTTATTTAAATTTTAAGGACAACAAATGATGCAGGGATAATAAATGTATATATGGAAGTAGATTTTTACAATACATAAATCAGATTTTTTAAATTAATTTATGAATAACTGTGTAAATGGGTAGTACATTTTTTTTTTTTTTTGTATTATCGAGCCATCATGGTAGGAAGGTAATAGGGTATGGGTTGATTTACATTAGGAGAATGGCAGAAGTGTCAATGCAGGTGCTCCTGAATTTTAGTAAACTAGAGAAAAGATAGGGTGTATGGTAGGTTATTCCACATTTAGGTACATATTTAAGAATAGGGAAATGCAGTTGAAACTCGATTATCCGGCATGCTCGGTTTTGAGACTTTCCCGAAAAATTGAAAATCCCGGGTAATAGAACGAGCTCAGTAAAATAAAGGAAAATAGGTTTTTTTTTATATAAAAACAAATATGTACATAACATCCATGGGTTATTTGGGTTATTTCAGACGATATAATAATGTAAGCGTGTTTGCTTAAACAGTGTGAAAATTATGATTCATATGAAAATAACACGAAAATTGTTGTTCGTTTTTGTTTGTGTCAGATCAAATTTGCTGTATAGCTGAATCAGCTGTAATAAGGCTGAAATTGATTACTCATTAGTGCGCGGCGCGACAACGCGACAAATTGAACGGTGAAATTATTTGTTATGGTCGTAGCATATTGCATCTGGCAATATGCTATACTGAGAAATACTGTAGCATGTATGCCGGCCTGTGGAAACCGACAGCTGAACATACCCCAAACTCGACGAACGAGCTCGGTGTGGCATGCTGGTTGTGACGAGGAAGAAGAAGACAATCTTCTCTGTTGTGTCAAAATCTTCTCAAGTGGTGCACTTTATAGATCATTTTGGTGACGATTCGAGATATTCTCTGGTAATGGATTAAATACAGTCAAATATTTTGGCTCAATTTGGGTTATGGGGTCAGGTGTATATATACATACATACTGCACTGCCATCCAGAAATCAATTTATATGGGAAGATCTTGAAATAGCGATATGGATAAAAATTTATATGGGGAGTTGGAAGGAAGATTGGATTATTGGATTGTGGGATGATAACATGATAAAGTGTGGTTGATATAAACTGCCGACGGGAACGGTAGATAGGTACATACTGCCGAATATTTTTTTTTTTTTGTTTATATACATACATAGCTGATTAGATCATTTTGGTTTGATCTGAATGATATGTAAGAAATTAATTTTTAATTTATATGGGAAGAGCTCTTTTTCGGTGTGAAGAAAGACAAATGTATGGAGAGTTGGAATTGGAAAGCATCCGGCAAAATTCGGAAAAGTTCGGAATAATTAGAAAACATTCGGGAAAACTCTGAGTAATTAGAATAAAATTCTTAAAATTGGAAAACATCCGAGAAAATTGGAAAATTATTCGGAAATATTAGGAAATATCCGGAAAACGCGGAAAATTATTCGGAAAAATTGGAAAACTTCCGAAAAAATTAGAAAACTATCCGGAAAATTTGGGCAAAATTCGGAAAAATTTAAAAACATCCAAAAAATTGGGAAAATGGGGAAAATTATTCGAAAAAATTGGAAAATTATTCGCAAAATTAAGAAAAAGTTCGGGAAAGTTGGAAAACATCCGGAAATATTGGGAAAAATTCGGGAAAATTGGAAAACATCGCAAAACATTGCAAAAATTCGAAAATTATTCGGAAAAATCCGGAAAATTTCGGAAAACTTACGGAAAATTTGGAAAATTATTCGGAAAATTCGGAAAAGGAGTTGATAAAAGAAGAATTCCGTAGTCATCGGCGAGGAAATAAATCTTGAAGAAAATTTTCCGCATTACCCTAAAGATATATTCGAAAGTATACTTCAGGTTGAATCTGTAAAGCATAAGCAACTGCTTGGTGATGACATAGTTCCTGAATTAAATGCAATATTACATTAAGAACCGATGGATAAGTTGCGGAATGACACATAATTTAATTGGTTGCCTTAAAGATCGCATCAATGAATTGCTCGCTGAGCGACCAGATACTGCGCTACTATCGTCCGTAGAGGTTGCTCTAAACGTAGAAACATTTACCATTAGTGATAATCCTGGAAGCCCGGGTGTCGTGACGGACAATTCTCCTAATACTTATGCAACAGAATATGGTCAGAAGGTCAATTATCAACAATTAAGTACCGTGAATTCTTCCGGAAACAAAGGGTTTTCCAATAAGAGGTGTTATTTTAATTAGCCCGCTATTTCGGTAGATGTCACTTTTGGAGCTGTCATTTTTTGACATTTGGCAAGTAGAAACTACGCCATTAATAAAAATGGAACGATACATGATTCAACAACGCATTGAAATTATTAAAATTCACTATAAAAATGGTGAAAATGTGGCAGAGACGGTTCGTAAAACTCGAACATTTTTGGGTCGTCGTGAAGCACCTTGTCGGACCGCAATACAGAAACTGGTAGAAAAATTCGGGCTGTCGGGACAAGCTAGTGATGTGAAGAATAAAATCCGTGCACGTCGCTCAAGAACAGCCGAGAATATTGCTGCTGTAGCCGAAAGTGTTGAAGAAACCCAGGTTTGTCCATTCCTTGTCGTTCGTTGGAATTAGGCATTCCACAAACGTGATTACACCGTATTTTGCATAAAGATTTGGGTCTTAAGGCTTATAAAGTTCAGTTAACATAAGAACTCAAGCCGGCCGATCATCCACAACGTCGAGTCTTTGCTGATTGGGTCCTTGAAATGCATGAAAACTCATCTTGAGTGATGAGGCCCATTTGCACCTCGATGGCTTCGTCAAAAAGCAAAAATGTCGCATCTGGGGCTCGGAAAACCCAAGAGTTATTGTTGAAAAGCCTCTCTATCCTCAACCTGTGACTGTTTGGTGCGGTTTATGGTCCCGCGGGGTCATTGGACCTTACTTCTTCGAAAATGAGGCTGGAGCAACAGTTACGGTGAATGGATTGCGCTATCGACAGATGATTAATGATTTTTTATGGCCGGAATTGGATGGTATTGATATGGACAACGTTTACTTTCAACAAGACGGCGTTACGTGCCATACAAGCAACGAAACCATTGATCTTTTACGGGAAAAGTTTCCGGACGGTGTTATCTCTCGAAGAGGTGATCACAATTGGCCGCCGAGATCTTGTGACTTAACACCTTGCGACTTCTTCCTTTGGGGCCACGTGAAAGAGAAGGTCTACACCAACAGTCCAGTGTCGATTCAAGACCTCAAAGATGGAATTCGTGAGGCTATCGAGGACATAGGGCAGCCACTTTGCGATTTGGTTATGTAAAATTTCATGAAAAGGATATGGTCCTGTAGGCGTGGTCGTGGTGGTCATTTGGCTGATGTTATTTTCCATTATTAACGGCATACCTTCCTCTTTATAATGAAATAAAGATCCGATCATTTATCTCAAAAAATGGCATTTTTCTGTGAATATTAAAATAACACCTCTTATTGGAAAACCCTTTATTATAACAAAGACTTTTCACTAAGGTAGTATTGATCTACAGGAAAAAATGTTAAGCAAACGATATTAAAAAGATTAATCAGAAAAGAAACGGAAACAATACTGCATCAAGGAGTACGAGTAACGAGACTGTACGTGCTCAAGAAAACATACTAGATCAGCAGAAACAACCAAATTGTCTAGAGTTTAATGCTGAAAATATTCTAAGCTCTTCGTACGTTACGCAACAAGAAAATTAAGAGATTGCGGAGCACAATTCAACCCATTGAGAAGAGAATTTTTTGATTCCTTACTTAATATTTTAAGATCAGAAGACTTAGTAGTTCTTAATCAATAAAGTCTGTAATAATACGAAAATTCTATTTTCACTTGGGGTCGTGTTGAAATGAAGAAGGAAGACCGTGTGATGTGGGATAATCGTTTTGAGAAAAACTATGAATTTTTGGTATGATTTTGATAGACGATAATATCGTAAACATGTTGTCTAATCATTAAGAGATATTTAATATCTGTAGGACATACTTCCAGGTAGTCAAGGATTGAGAAAAAGAAAGTTTTAATTCCCCAACCAAATACTAATGCAAATTATAAATATATATGGGAAGGGTCGGCAATCTGGACTGGAGTTTCAAAAGTACAAAAAAAAATTATTAGAAATGGTACTATCCACCGCATGTCAAGCGAATGAATGATCTGGTTTAGACTTTCGACGGATCATTGCAAAAGCACACCTAAATATTTCCTTATAACGGATACCAAGCGAAAAAAAGGTCGAAGTCGTAGTTCGCGTCCTGAAAGATATAATAAAGGATCCAGTATAGAGAAAAAAATTTGTTAAATGTAACATAAATTATATTACATAACTCTTGATTTGTTTCCTCCATATATATTGTTTTGTTTTTTTTTTTCTATGAATATTGTCAATATTTACAAAAACGAATAAAAAAAAAAAACAATAATTTTGGCAGGAAATGGATTAAGTTAATCCAAGAGTGTCAACTAAGTCAGACCTTCCCTCGAACGTGTTGCTAATTCAAATTTCGTTAAGACCAGTACTGTGCAGGGAAAACTTTTTTTAATTTATTTATAATATATTTAGCCGCAAACTTTCAATTATGAAAATCCGCCCCGCGGTTTCTATCAAAACAATTAAACATTAAAGCTAAATAAATAAATCTATAACAGACAAGTTATACCCTACCAGCATTCAACTACCTAGCAGCACAGCACGGTAATGTCCTTAGGGTATTGAGGTTATTGATCTGTAGAAATAACACTATTGTTGTTTTTCTTTGCCTCGCTGCTGACGAAGTATCAGGTCCCTGGTTACAGCTTAGTGCCACTTTTTTCTCCACATAGATGGGTTCAATTATCTGTTCGGAATGATATATCCTTTGTCATTCTTCTAGATTTTCCTTCTGCCAATCCAGACTTTAATTACATCTGGATCAGGATCAAACTTCAGAGGCACCTCACGTATTTTTGTTTCCTTCATCTTAGCCCAAATATGTTTCATGATGATACGGTATCCGTATTTGACAATATCTCCAACAATATTGGTCACTTGCTTTCTATCTCTTCCTCTTCCGAAATCGTCCTAACAGACGATTTTAATATCTATAAGGTACCGTGGATCAGACTTTCTTCTACCTAAAGCACTCGGGGTCGATTTGTTGAACTCTTCTGTGTATCTTTTAATTTACAACAAATAGTCGATGCATCAAAGCGAATTCCCGATGCTGCTAATTTACTGGATTTATTTCTAACATCTCATCCCGACAAATCTCAGTCGCTTCTCCTGTCGGTAATTCAGACCATTGTTTAATCATGGGTCAATTTACCATCTCAAACAAGTGCCGGCCCAAGTCTTCACATACAAATAGGCTTCTCGGGCACTATTAAAATGTTGACTGTGAAAGTCTTAATAAGTCCTTAGAGAAATTGATTGGTCGGTCTGTTTTGCTTCGAGGAATGTTGATCAATGCACATTAGAACTTAGTAACATACTAAGGCTTGACATGCGTGAATACAATCCGAATTCTTATAGTAAATCGCAACAATAGCAAAATCGTTCTTGGTTTAACGAAAAGTGGAGCCAAGAAATAAAAGCGACAGTCTGCTTTTCGCACCTATCAATTGCATCCATGTCCAGAGTTGAAACAAGTCTTTAAGACTACACTGAACACCTGCATATCCATTATCTAGAGAAAAAAAACTCCTTTTGACCAGAGTGTTAGGCAGAGAATCTGGCAAAGCAACAAAGGTAGGACAGGTTTCTGGTTCATCGTCAAAACCGTCAGAAACAACTTCACCAGTTCCTCAATACCTTCATTACTTAACAATGTTGAAGTGATGACTCCCTGGATAAGGATAATATTTTGGCTACTGGATTCGCTCCAAATTCTTGTTGTCTACCCACTTCACAGACACCTGCTTGGCATCCCCCCATGTGTATGTGTACAAGAGCTGATACACATCCATACGAAGGATGTATTCAAGATCCTTAGGAAGATCAACGTCTCCAAAACCGCAAGTCCTGATAGTTTCTCGCTTCTGTTAATTAATATTTGCGCCTTATCCCTTGGCTAAGCCTCTGCGCAAAATATTATACCTGTTTTATTCGACAGACATTTTTCAGCCAATTCTCAAAAAAGAAGAGGGTAGCGATCCCTTCACAATTTTGGTGAGTCCAATATCGTTGCTTTTGATAATTCAAAGGCCTTTGACAGAGTCTGACATCCTGCCCTTTTAGACAAACTTAAGGTACTTGGTCGCTCCCTTCCTTTTCTATTATGGATTGGAAGTTTTTTATCTGGTCGTCTAAATCTTGTTTTATTAGAGGGCGTTATATTCAAATCTCACTCTATAAATGCCGGTGTGCCCCAGGGCTCTGTTATCTCGCCGTCTCTCTTCCAAATTTTCATTAATCATCTGCTCCTTACTTTTAATCCAATCCATACTTTTTCCGATAACAGTACCCTTGATTTCGCAGAATCTTGACACTCTGGAGGACTCCAGAGGGAATGCCACATCTGGCAACCTAGATTGCATGAACGATTATTGAATAACGACCTTGCCAATACATTCACTTGGAATAAAGTGAATCTCATCGAATTCTGTGCATCTAACTGCCAAAGCTGTCTCATATCTTTAAAACAAGATTATAATTTTTCCACTCCCGTTTCTTTTGGTGAAGCACTGACTTACGTCTTTATGCATTCTTGGCATTAATATTTCCAGTAAGTTAAGCTGGACAGATCACATCTTCTCTATTGCCAAGAAAGCATTGAAATGTCCGAGATTTCTGAAAAGGTATAAGAAATATTTCAGCCCGTCAAATCTAGAGCTCCTCTACAAGTCCTATATCACACCTCGAATGGAAAACATCTCCGATATCTAGGCCGGGATTGGTCGCACAATCTTAGTTTCATTGGATATTGTCCAAAAGAGAAGCTTCAAGCTCATTGGTTATTTGACAGTTACTTGTCACTCGAGCACCACCGCATTTGTGGATGCCTTTTACTCCTTTATCGCTACATGCATGCCCAATGTTCCGATAAAATATCTAGTCTGATCCCTGGTAGTTTAATTACTACACACAATACAAGCGCTGAAAGCGGCACTCATCCTTTCACCCTTCAAAAGACTTTCTGCCGTACAGTAAAATTCTGTAATGCTTTCTTATCCCGAACTGTGCGAATGTGGAACAGTTTACCATCTACTGTTTTTCCTTGGGTTAACAATCTACGAAGATTCAAGAGTGATATATAGTACATCAGCACCGCCATAACTTTCCTCATGTTCCTTGATATTTTCCTATCTCCTTCGCTTCGGATACCAGGGTATCCCCTGAGCTTAGCTAATATATAAAAAAAATATTATTTCCAATAAAATTAAACTTAAAAAGTACTTTGAAAATAATTCACAAGTTTGCTTAAAAGAAGACGGTGTAAATCCATTGAAAAACAGCTTCAATTTAAAATCTTGAAATTTTTTTAATTTTTCTTGAAGGCCAAGAAAACGTTAGAATTATACGAAAATAATTTCTCTACGCGTACAGAGTACTCCGTTAATCAACACTAAAATTCTTACTTTAATCTTCAAAACCGATATAATGAAGAAGGCATTATCATAAAATACCTTCATATGTAGTTCATAGCTACAAGTAGTATGTAATTAATTGAACAATCCAAAGTGTAATTATATTAATCTACAGAAACTCGTGTCTGAAGTCAAACCAAATTCCTGCCCATAACTAACAGGATGCACATCTCCACTCAGCATTCTCCTCTTAATTACTTTTAATTTTATTGTGATAGTTCAAAATGACTAAGAATGAATTGCAGTAGGCAAAATTTCCATTCATTTTATCACTTCTATTTGGAGGCCGATTTCAACGATGTCGCGCTACAAACCGTATTTCCTTCTATTGGCTTAGGTCTATACGAAATTTGTTTGAATTTCCGAAAACCACGTTCTGTGGCAATCTTAAATTTTGCCTTCAGATTAAAGTTTCTTTTGTAAATCTCTGAAATGTTAGAGAGCCTGTTGCCAGGGCAGAATCCTTGTCACCAACTGTGGTGACAATTGTATAGTTTAAAGTTTGAAGTGAAAGTGGTGGCAGTTCTCTGCTGTATAAATTTTAAAACTAAGCTAAGAACACAGAACTACGTACAGCAGATGAATTTCAATTACAGTAAAGTTTTAGGAGGCGAAAAGTTATGACATTAATGATAGAATGATTTTTTAATATTGTTCCGTAATGTTAAGAAAAAAAGAAAACCTGTAACGAATGTTTGACAAAAAGAAGTTCAATAAAAAAAAAAAAATACAAACAAACAAAATGCAGGGAACAAAATGAATTACTAAAGTCTAACATACCATAATGGAGCCCTGATTTAAACTTAACAAATTTTGAATCAGATAATCCATAATTAAAAAAAATTAACTACTTAAGTAAGCAATCTCTTTGTGAATGATGATGACTTCAAAAAAATTGATGCGCTTATCCTGATATGTATGAAATTAAGTAGATAAATGGAAAATTTCAGTGACAGAATTAGCATTAATTAAGTTGCATAATAATCGGCATGGTTGGGGTAAATAGCGCCTGTATAACGTAAGTTATCCTTCCATTCCAACAAAAGACTTCCGACTGCTGCCTCTCTACTCTGCTGTTGTTCAATTAATATTCTCATTATAATCCGCTCAAAAGCTCCGATCGATTTTCTCTGAAGGGAAACGCATTAAAAGGGTTTAAAATTGAAGCAAATTTCGAGGTATAAATAAGCAACTAATTACGAAACTATTATGTGCAGACGTGAGTGTTGCTTTCAATTTTATTCCCCACATGTTGAGCGGTTAGGAAATTGCTTTAATCGACATTACATATCTGTGGTTGACAAAGTGTTTTTTTTTCGGTTTTTCCAGTCTGTTGGATTTGTTATTTCAATAGGTTGTAGTTATACAGAAAATCATATAGGAAATGGAAGGATTAGAGACTCCATGAGGGACATTAGGCAGCGCTTTAACTAAATCCACTGCGTCATTGATATTATATTAATCGGTTTTAACCAACAAACCAATATTCTTTGCATCAGAAATAAGTTCCTTGTACACATCAGTTTATGTAGCATTGTTGCATGTGAATAATGTACCGAGGTAACTTTTAGTTATGCTAATTTTCTTCACCTTTTAAAAGACTGTTTACTAATTTTGCTATTTTGATCGTATGTTTGGGGCTCCTTTTTCGCTCCTTTATCGCTATATGCATGGCCAATGTTCTGATGAAATATCTAGTCCGATCCCTTGTAGAATAGTGATGCTTTCTTATCCCGAACTGTGCGAATGTGGAACAGTCTACCATCTTCTGTCTTTCCTCCGGCATACAACCTGCAAAAGTTTAAGGGTAACATACATCGGCACCTCCGCCGCTCTCCTCATATTCCTTATCCTTTCCCCATCTCCTTCCTGCCACGCTGTGCTTTGCATCATAGGGTATCCCCTGAGCTTGGCTTACTAATATAAAAAAAAAAAAAAAATGTGATCGCTGTCGAAAAAATCAGAGCTTTCTGAGGGCTCACCTCATTTTTTATATTTTCTGAGCCGCCATTTGGTCATAGGTTCCACAAGAAAATTCCAATTTTAGCATAATTTTCATGTTAGAGTGACTTGTACTACAATATGCTCAAATTTTACGCATGGGTGTTAAATAATTTATTTAAAATTATCCATGAATTTTCCCAAGCACTCTCGGATTAAGTGAAACTTTTTTTCGTGTGGAATGAAATTTTTTCTAAGTGAAATGAAACTTTTCTCACTTGAAATGTAACTTCAAAAGAATAAAAGTCGCAACTTAATTTCATTTTTTCAAAAAGTATTTCTGTTAATACTCTAATTCCGTTATATCCATTATGAGTTAAGTACTAAAGTATTACTAAAGTAGCAAAGATTCTATAATACAAAGATATTGCAGTGCAGGCGCATAATGTAGTTTGGCCTCAGTGAAAAATAATTTCGAATCTTCGAGATCCACCTCTGTTAAGAAATTATTAAAACTTCGCATTGTACACGGCCTCCACTAATCATGAGCACCACTGTCTACACCTGATGTGGAGAGGTCCTAAATTTCTTTCTTAGAACTGTACTGGAAATATTTTCTTTAGAATTTGTATGCAATATTGGGGACCGACAGCAATGCCACGCTTCAATTTATAATCAACGATGTCTCTTCCTGATATAGAGAAGACCTCAATTTTTTCCTTGAAATTTATTGGATATTTTTTCTTCAAAATTTGAATGCATTTTATTGTCAACAGGTACTTGAGGCGGCTAATATGAGCCAAATCGCTAGTTAAGCAATAAGCATTCAATTCTTCTTAGAAATTTACAGAAAATGTTTCGGCAGAATTTTTATTCATTTACTGGGCGAATGATTTTCAGTTACAACACTTTCATGTGTGTCGTTGACAGTCACCAAAAATGCATACAAATTCCAATGAAAAAATTTTCAGTCAATTTCTAAGAAAAAATTCAGGGCTTGCATAAGAAGATTTGTTGGGTGCGAAGCACTGTGGAGTTTCAGCATAGATGGCATAAGAACTAGATGTCGCATAGCATACCGTAGAAAAGTATACATATTTTAAATGGCTGGTCCATCCCGGAATAGACCACAACATGTTTCTGAGGCACCGAGAACAAATGTTGCTTTAACAGCAGTATTGTATACATTTGGTCCACGGGAAAATATGAATCACTCGACGTAACTCATCATTTTTCTTTTCATGTCTCTGTACTGATTAAAGTAAGGAATGGTGCACATATTCAGTGTGTTTTGGAAGAGCGGTGGGATGGACGTAAATGTTACTTCTATGGTTGGATCGTTTTTGGAATACTTTTTATTTTGCTGTATTTATTAGGATTTGATTTGATTTAAAAGAAACAACAACTTTATTAAATTCATTTGCCCCTGAGAGTAATTTTTTGTAATAGCATTGCATGACGGTTTTGCACCAACTAAATATTCTCCTATCGAACTTAACAATTTTCTTAGAAATTTACAATTCGCCCTGTCTTTGACAAACTAATAACATACAAAGTCTAGCCATGTAAACCAAAAATATGCAACGCTTTTCGTGCACAATGGCTAAGCGAGCAATGCCTCGCTCCATACAAACAATATCACTATTCCCACGACCCGATGAAGGTAAGGCCACAATTTTTTCTTAGAAATTTACTGGAAATTTCTTCCTTTGAATTTTCATTCATTGGCCGAGAGCTTTAATATAAAATCAATGATGCCTCGAGCTGATCGAAGAAAAGCAGCAATTTTTTCTTAGAAATTTAATGGAAAATTCTTTCCTAGAATTTATACGCACTTTTGGATGGCGACAACAATTGCTATGAGCGTAGACGCGTAGCAAAGCAATAAGCAAAAAATATTCTAGTAAATTTCTAAGAAAAAAACAGGTCGAGGCATCAGCGTTGCCAAACATACGGTAATTACCGTAGTTTCAAGGTAATTGTACAAGAAATCTAGCCTACGGTTGAAGGAAATTACCTCGTATGACACCTACGGTAATTTTAAAATAAAACATTTTAAAGCAAAGAAAATTTCATTCAATTCGCAAAATACTCTAAGATATTTAGTAAAGAGTAAAGCATCTAATGAGAGAATTAAAGATAGAAAAAAGTAGTTTTTAAGACCACACTATATAGAGGATGTGTTAGAATTGAAGCTTCTATTTACTGCGTAGTGTTGGTTAATGGTTTGCACAGAAATCTTTGAATGATTCAGGCAGGACTCTTCTCGAAATTGAAATTATGTTCATAAAAGATCTGGAGCAATTGATTCAACAATGAGCCTGTTTAGATCATTTAGGACTAGTTTTACGTAGAACTAATATGCAGTGATCTAAATATGTCAATGCCGGTATTAAGTATTAAGTGCTTTCAATCTTATTCATTAATGGAGAAAATTTCCATTTAGTTTTAATAAAAATGAGTTGAATTAAGAAGGAACAAAATGCGAACTGGTCAAATAAAAGTATATTTCGGATGATAAAAAATTTGAAAATTTGAAAATTTGTAAATTATCTTCTATGTTCCAATTTTGAGCCAGCTGATCGCACAAGAAAATGAAGAAGTTTTTTAATTAACCAACAATGTACATAATTAGAATGTCCAAGAGCACGTAGAGTAAATAATGCATAACAATGTATTTAAAAACTAAATTTATAATTAGATATCATGTATATTTCTATTTCTGTATTCATTTAAGGGTTCATTCATAATTTATTCAAAATAAAAAAAATGTTTCTTTCAGTTATATGATATTGTATTACTCCTACGGTAAAAACGTTCTAAACAAGGTAATTTTTTAGCAAACCTACGGTAGAGTCACAAAATTTTTCTGACAGTTCGTTTACGCCCCACCCACCGCACCGAATATGTTGTGCTGAGCATCACTCCTTTAGTTTGATCAGTACAGCAACATGAAAAGAGAAATGATGATAGATACGTCGAGTGATTCATATTTTCCCGCATCTATCAAGTTGAGGGAGTCGACCAAATGTATACAAAACTGATGTTAAAGCAACATTTGTTCTCAGCACCTCTGAAACATGTTGTGGTCTATTCCGGAATGGACCAGCGATTTAAAATCTGTATACTTTTCTCTGGTACTGTACGCGACATCTAGTTCTTATGCCATCTATGGTTTCAGTTATTCAATTCCATTCACTGACATATATAATATGGACTGACTACGTTCATTGAAATACACTCTTTCGAACTGTGAACAACAAATAAATAAGTGGCTTCGTAGAAATAAATATTTTTAAATTAATTATTTAGGGTTATTACAGATAAAAGCTGTTTTACTAAAGACAATATATTCATTAGATACGCAGAAGAAATTCCAAAGGATTTATTAAAGTTATTTTTGGAGCTACATACGTGCTCACTTTTTCAACTTCCCGTCAATGATTTTTTCAATGTTGGCACCGACCTAAGAACGTAACAAAAAATTATGCCCACGTGAAATAGAAAGTTAAGCAGTCCATATTATATATGTCAGTGATTCTATTTTAGAAAATTGAGCTCTGTATGCAGATTATGCTCTAGGCACACAGCACTCTTAGTCTTAATGAAGAAATAACTAACCACTCATTAGTCTATAATGATTCATTATAAACTGCAGACACACAGCCATTTCTTTAATTAATTGGTTTTGATTTACTTACGAAATTAAAGAAGCGATATGGATGGAATTAACGCGATAAACTTTCTTTTTATTAATTTTAATTTTTATTTATTTTTATTTTATTTCATTTAACGATTGAGAAATGAACAAAAAGCATTTTATTAAAAAATATTTTGACATAATTACTTTGTGCTTTGCATTTCTTCTTTTTATTTTTCAAATCAGCAGATGCACATTTTGTCTCATTATAGCTATAATGAAGGAAGAAAGCACTTCATTAGTGTACTTCATTATCATCTCATTTTCGAGCCATAATGTCGTATACTGTGTGACACACGGCATTTTAATGAATAGTTAGTACTAATGATTCATTAGATCGTTCTGTGTGCCTAGGGTATTACCACATATATATGTATTATAGAATCTTTTTTGGTAGTAGTCTTTTGCAAGTGTTGGTCAAAGCTGTATCAAGCCAGAAACACAATACGATGCAGTGCAGTGTTATAGGTAATGCACTGTAAAGCACAATAAAAGCAGTGCAGTGTTTTGACAATCATTTTTTGAAGATTTCATATATAAATTTTTTGTATTGTGGATTCATTATTTTGAGAAAAACTACCAATTTTTCTTCTAATGTCATTTTAAAATTAATTAATCAATTTTAAATTGAACAATTCCTCTATTCTTTAGTATTTAACAAATGTCAACTAGTGCAGTGTGCAGTGTTTTAGAAATTAGCCTAAACGATGCAGTGTTGTACCACCAGCAATTGGGGGTTATCCAAAATACCTCATGTCTGGTATCAAATTAAAGAGGGAGAAGCCGGTAATCCAGTGGTGTTTTTTGTTTTTTATCATTTTAACTTCATAACTGACTTTTTACCGTCAAAAGACGGATTTTTTGCGCTTGGATCATATACACCCCAGTTCCTATATTTTCCAAATATTTCTTCCGTTCTTTGCCCCTGGGGCCGGAATCACTAATTCGGAGAGTTGTGGAGTTGTGGAGATGAGAGCTCCTTTGCCACTTAACTCTTCACTCGAAATTCTGTAACTCGTGGAATTTGTATTGAGATTTACCAAGAAGAAATATATGCAAAATATAGGAACTGGGGTGTATATGACCCAAGTGCAAAAAATTCGTCTTTCGGCGGTAAAAAGTCAGTTATAAAGTCAAAATGATAAAAAAAAACTACACCACTCGATTATCGGCTTCTCCTTCTTTAATTTGATACCAAACATGACGTATTTTGGACAATCCCCAAAATCCCCAAAAGACCCTCCCCCAGAAATTGTTCACCTATATTTTTGTACTCTAGACTCTAAATCGATAGAAAAAAAACCCCAATGCTCTACGATCCTCTCACACAGAGTTAGCCGTCTTTCAATATTTCGATACTTCTCACGTTTTCTTTAACTCCCTAAGTATGTTAGAGAATATCGAATGGAGAGTTAGGGAGTTTTAATCGGGGAAACGGAAATTCTCATCTCCCAAACTCTCCGAGTTACAGAATCTGGCCCCAGGAGTCTTCCAGCTCAATGGTTAGTGGAGATGATCCTGGGGAACGGCGAGCAGCTACCCACAGAAATCCTGCACGACGAAGAGTAGGGAGCGCAATTAGAAGCGATATTAAATTGCTTCTTATAAAATTGTATGGAGAAGGGGAAATAATTTCCAAAGCTGCTGAGAATACATCGATTAAGGAGAGTTCTACAAAAACCATTTTATAGCCGTATAAAAAGAGTGGCGACGTTATAGTGGAAACAAAACAGCATCTTCCTTATAATGGGCCATAACAATGACATTGTTGATGTAACTGAGCGAAGAGTTCAACAATTGCATCAAAGCTATTACTCCAATTATGTCATGGATATGGTTTTTGTAATTCCTCGAGCAGCAGTCCGTCAAATCCTCTACTAATGAATTAGCAAGGTAAAGTAAACAGGCCTTTTTTGGGCCATTATTCTAGGAGTTTATTGAAAAATGGTTCTCCTTTTAAAATTTTCCAGGTAATGAAATAAGAAATACTGTGATGAAAAAACCCCACCGTACTACAGATTTAATTACGTTTCGAAAGTATAAATAAAAATTAATCAATTTGCGATTTTTATTCCTTTAAGTTTCATTTCAGGTGAACAAAGTTTCATTTCAGTTGGAAAAAGTTTCATTTTATTGGAAAAAAGTTTCATTTAATTAAAAAATGGTTTCATTCAACGCTAAAATGGTTTCATTTTATCCGAAAATGGTATATTTCTAAAAAAGATCAATATGGCGGCTCCCTGCCATATTATGACATTTTCCGATGTGGAGCGTAATTTTTTTTTAATTTTCTTCTGTCTCGTTCCCACATTTGTCTCTTTTCCACACATTATGGGAATGAATTTTTACTTTTTTCGCGAATATTGGTTTACTCGCTGAATTTCGCACTTTCTAAGCATTACCAATTGTCGCGCAAAGTCAACTTAGTTATATTGACTTTTCACCGCATCAATTTGACAATCATGATCGCGAACGTATTTATGTTCGATATTTAAACACATTTTGCAAATGTATATTATGGAGGAGATATGAATTTTGCATAGATTTTGCAATGTTGATGTTTTACATAGTAATGTTGTTGTACTGCCAAGAAATTCGTTTTCTCGGCAGAATTGCATGGAAGACTTAAAAGCTAGAAAAATGTTTCTATTTAATTCAATATAAACTAATTTATGTATATTTTTCTTCTTTCAGGTAGTTCCTGAAGCTGTAAGCTAATGTGATGGATACCAACTGGAGGACTTACAGGGAAGCAACAAATATTTCATAGATCCAATTCAAATGCTTTTTTATTTATTTTATTCTAGTATGTGTAAATATTACAATATTTATTTATTGATGTAAAAAAACTTTACTCACTCCAAAATTAACCCTCTATTTGAATTGATTCATATGTAATTCTTACTTTTATAGACAACTAGCTGTTAAGGTGCGGAACATAATATCGCATTTTCGCTCCACTGAATGTGGTGTTCCCCAAGGCTCCATTCTTGGCCCTTTCTTCTTCAGTTTATTTTTAAATGATCTTCCTAATATTGTCCTGGACGTATCTATTCATCTCATTCTCCAAATCAGAAGTTAATTCTAAATCCATAAGTTGAGGTTAATTATGGCTATCGAAATATTTGCAGTTAACTCAATTCTTATACAGAAATTGATTCTTCAACATTAAAATTGAGGTTGAGTCTATACGAGTTAATCCTAAATAATACACAATTTGAGGTAGACTCAAAGTATTTCGACTAGGAGTTAAACATAAGTATTGCACAAAGTGAGGTTAACTCAAACAATTTTACATAGAAGTTAATCCGAAACAATTCAGAATCTAGGCAGACTTTATACAAAGGGTAGTCCAGATCTATTACCAGAGGTTAATCCTACGACAATAAGTAAGTAAGTAAGTAAGTATTTATTTTCAAAAAAAGTACAATAAGACAGAAGCCTTTTCATTAGTACTACTAAAGTTTACAAAATCAAAACTAACTAGAGCAATGCAGGTAACTATCAAATATTAAATAAATATGAGTAGTGAATGATAATAAAGAAAAATTATAAAGAGAAAATAGAAAACAACAAGAAAAAAAGATAAAAAGGAAACAAATAATAAAATTATAAATACTAAAATTCATGATACTATTTCTGTAACTATAAGATAGAAATGAGAAAATATAGCATAAAGAAAAAAAAAAGTATGAAAACAAAGATAAAACTCAAGAAATAAGATAATAAAGATAACTACATAAGCAACTTGAGCAGTAAGAATAAATACGGATGTTAATTCTGACAAAACTGGAAATTATCCAATCCCATATGTAGTAGCTACACCCATAAGAGAACACGACAAAACGTCACAAGTGCTACATATCCACTCACACACGTAGCAGTATTCCAATTCGCTGCATTGATAAAAGCGCACACGACAAAACGTCAGAAATATCGTTACTGCAGTCTTAAACGCAGCAGCATTCAAATTTGCTGTACCTAAAGGTACGCACAAGTTACATATATTTATCGCGAGAATATTCGAGACCAATGCATGAGGGCAGAAATAATGAAACCGCCAATGAAAAACTCATGGCATGGTAAAATTAAATTAACCATGTTCCCACCGTTAACGAAATACTATGCTTTTTGGTTAAGGTTGCATCCACTCCGTTTTCACGAAAACTGATAAATTTCGCTATCATGGTAAAAGAGAACTGCTTAGTTAAGAATTGTAATTTGTAAAAAGCTCTAGGAAGTAAAGATAAAAATAATTGAAGTAATCAGTCTGTCGAGAGCTTTAAAACCGTCTTAACGGCATAATTGTAAAAGTGTAGATCTTATATAAAAGCAATAAAGTTCGTTTTGGTTTTTTATATATATGACGTGTTCTGATTGACCTTCCTAAAATTCATTCTCCAATGGATTATTACGATCCTTTTTCTCTCCATCGCTAAGAGAATTATCTAAGTCACACGACAATCGTCATAAGTGCTGCCTCCATACCCTCACGTACCAGCAGAGCAAAAAACTGCACACTAGTAACACGACAGATTTATAGGTCTGTTCGATGAAAACCTCGGGTAAACCTAGGGCTACACCAGGCTAGACTATGTTGTTTTTTGAAAAACCTGGGCTACTCCGAGCTTACACTAAAATTTTCTTGGGGTAATGGTTTAACATTAATTGTCACTTGAGAACGGTCACTTGCAATATGTTGCTGATTGGGGCATATAAATTACTTCTTAAGAAAAAATAAGCAAAAATTAAAAAAAAAATAGATAAATAGCTAGAGCACAGTTTATTTGTCTTCAACCATTTTATAAATAACTTTTTACAATTAATTAAACTGAGGAGAACTGTCAGAGAAATGTCATTACACTAGATTTACCCGGTGTTTTAAAAACTTGTTCGATGAGTGCACAAAACCCCGGGTAAATTTGGGGAAAATTGTAGAGGAAAATTTATACGGTGTTTTCATCGAACAAACCTTGTTACACCTTCTCCAACTCGTACATAGCAGCAATACAAGTTGGTATGCCTGTCAGCTACAAATTCCTTGTGAACAATTTGACTGCCATCACGCAACTTCGGGCAATATATAATAATAATTGAGAGCACACTAAATTTTCTCTCACAGATCATCCTTCTCATGCATACTCACTCACACATACTCTTCATCTTCATTTCAGGAGTAAAATACAAGGGAAAGGGCACGCAGTAGTCTACAACATTGGAACTACACATTTATGAATTTTAAAGTGATTTTTTATATTGAATTGTTTTGTTAAGTTTTACGGAATTTTAAAGTAAGTTGTATTAATTCTCAATTGTTGAATAACTGTAATATAAGATGTAAGAACTTGAATTAGCACAGAAATAATTAAAATTTTATATTTTTGAAATGACCTGACTGAGTTGTCTATTAAAACCGGCACCACTCCTCACATACACTAACACTAGTACAGGATTTTCACTTATCTCTTCTGTACACTGAGAAAAATAAATTGAAATTTGCTACTTTTTAAGTAGTAAAAAAGTTACCCTTTTTTCCTGAGTTTTACATAACCCTGGAGTAAATTACTAATAAGATAGATGTAATATTAACGACCTCAGGAAATTTTAAGTTGAAATAATTTAAAGTAATATAATTACGTTTACATTACATATAAATCATGTAATTTTGTCCACTCTTTGAGATGTTGTGCACATTTATACTGTAAATTCAGTAAATTTTATGTATATTACAAATTTAATAAGCGACGGCATTCAATATAAACGTGCAGTGAGAGTAAAAGGTTCATTCTTGCAGTGACTTTGGTGTCGAGCGGAAACGTTTGATAGATATTTTGCTTCTTTAATCTAAATTGTCGGGCTTTAAAGAAGTTTTATTGTAATTCCGGATTTAGCAAACTGCAAAAAGCAAGAAGAAAAGGTACATTATTGTGATATCCTTTTGTGTCAAATATTATTTTTAAAATGAGATTTGAGTGTGTGTTCATTTAAAAGTAAAAGTTTAAAAACCTATAACAAACATCAATTCACACATCGTAATAAAAAAAAAAATAAAGTGTTTAAGTGCTTCTACTCGAATTGCAGTGGTGAATATTATAAATATTCTAGTTTTTCCTCTCACATATATACAGTTTACCTAGGTGACAGAGAAACTGACAATTAGTAAACTGACTTATAAAAAACAAACGAATGTGTCATAATAGATACTGAAAATCAATATAATATCAAGCTGCCAAAAATAGAATATATATTGCTAAAAGCTGATTTAAAAGAACCTGAAAAATCTGCAATATGTACTACAATTAAATAGTGGATTATATGAATCAATGAACGAGTAGAATAACAATAAGTATTCATCGTATTGCAACTTAGAGTTTAAAAACTCAATTCGAACATATTTATTTCAAAATAGACTTTATGTCTCTCTTCCTTCAGCCGTACAAAATGGAACAAAAGAACTATATTTTTAAAATCTGCGACAAATCTCGCCTAGTTAGGAAAATCGTTTGCTGCTCTGCTCACGTAAACATTTTAATCGGGAATAGTAATAATACGCATTTTTCGAATAAGGGAACAATCACTGAAACAGCAAATTCTATCCTTGATGATGAGGAATGTTTAAGACTATTGGCATGTTTTTTAAGGAAAAAAAAATGTATTTTTAAAAGATTTCCGGTAAAAACTTCATTTTTTTAATACGAAATTAAGCACTTAATTATATCTTTTTCCGTTTACATTATAGATCGGAACAAATATGGAAAGCATAACTTGTCCTTCGCAAACTTCCTGGTTCGGTATTGTAGGTAAAATCAAAACAATCATTGTTTGTAAATGTATATATTTATTTAATTTTTAGACAGTGGCGACTTGAACATATTTTATGTGTTTTTTGATTCGGAAATAATTAATTCGAGCTCTGCAAATTTTCAGGAGGCCTTGTGTCAAATAATAGCACTGTATTATATATATAACATCCAATATCCTAACTCTTTATCTTTAACTGTAGAATTTATTGCAAAGTATTTCTTTAAACACTATACAGCAATAAGTCGAGGCGGAAAAAAAAAATCTTAATTCATAATCAAAAATTTTAAATTTTATATTGTCATTGAATAGACTCATTTAGCTGTAAGTTTTTAAGTAGTACAGACAGTCCCTTCACTTACGTCAAGCTCCGTTCCTTGGAAAGTGACTTAAGTCGAATAATGGTCGACAAAAATATGTATGAAGCCATACTTTGTGGCCTTTGGTGTTCCTATAAATGCTTTTGTGTAATGTGCACTAATTGTTTTCCTTTTAATATTTTGTTTTTGATAATTTTTTTTATATAAATAAAAGGAAAAGAGATTAAGACTTGTAATAATAAACAAAGAAATTCATAAAGTACTTATCTATTTTTTAACTATTTTTTGTGACATTTCAGGCATCGATTTGCTTCCTTTGCCAAATAAGCTTTTGAGGGAATTTTTCTCCAAAATAGTCCTGTTTCATCAAAATTACATATTTGTTGGGAGACGTTATTTCCTTTTTTAACTATACCTTCTAACATTTTTGGAAAATTCTTTACCGGGACCCCTGGAATGAACGAACAGGATTCTAGAATTACAGACCTGTAAGCTGACTTATCGCAAATTAGGAGAACTAACCACATGTGCGATTTCAAGACAGCTATAGCCCAAAACATGTCGTAAGTTGACAGAAACGGCTAAGAATTGCAACGTCCAGAGCGCTTGCAAGCTCCACACAAAGACTTCTGAAGAAACTGTATGGACGAGGAAGAGTTTGAGAGAGTTCAAAACCTGCTGTGTAAATGCTCCAACCCTGCAAAGCGTAGGAGGAATACGCTTGGTAGCTACTTTTTTTGTGAATTGGGGTAATTAGCAGACAAGCATCTGGGGAAGGGAGTTCTGCATTAAAGAGGCAAAATTACATGTTTTAAAACTTATTTCTTACACTATTTAATATGGCAATTTTACATAATTTTTTGGTACATCCGGTTACAGAAAATTTGGGAATATTACATATCGAAACTTACTTTACTATTTTGAATGTAGGCAAAAAAAAAAATGCCTACATTCAAAGTAGTAATTTTTTCTCTCAGTGTACTTAATTAAACATAAATTAAATAATTATATAAAAAAATGGTGCACTTGTCTTATATGTCCGGAAACCAAGTGGATGAGAGTTTTCTACTTTTTACTCTATCAAAACCCACAAGAAAGTCTGTGCATTCAGTTCATATGGTGCCCCTCTCATCTTCCGCCGCTTATGGGTGCATTCAAACTTTTTAACACAAAATAATTATTTTTACAATTACGTTATGCTATTTGTTTATATATTTAGACTAAGCTCGCAACAAGCTTTCATCTAATAAACAGAGATGTCAAAAATGTTTAAGAGACCCCTAAAATGGTGAAATGATTACTGAAAATTATGCACAAAGCTGCAAACCATTCACTTACCCATATTTGACTGGATATAAGTGGAGTAGAAATGAGACATATAATTACCAAATTAGATTTGTACGAATATTTATATAATATCGTCGTTGACTTATTCAAAATAAATAACGAAACTTTACATAAAATTGTATGTAAAAACGTTAAAACGACGCATTTTTCACACCAAGCTTAACGTAAATATTGATCTAAGAGGAAATTTTTGTTTTTTTTTCTTCTTTATTTCTGACCACGTCTCTTTAAGCGTGTAACAAAATATTTTTTTTTTTTTCTGTTACACGATGATTTTTCTTAAACCCTCCGCAATGCAGACATCAAAGGTTGAAAATTTTTAACAATTCAAGCACGGAAATTATCATAATGACTTGAGTGAATCTCATTTATATGCTAATGCCAGAAGTTGTTTCGTACCGATATGGTGCTAATGACCAGTCGTTGTAGGGATTTAAGGGCAATGAGGGCGAAACTTTAAAAACAGGACAAAGCTTAATGAATTCATCAAGTGATGTTGTTCTAGGGATGTTGAAAAAAGTAGGCGAAACGTAGTCTTCGTCCTACATCAGAGTACGGAGAAGAGGTCCTTAATTGAATAAAAAAGCGACTCTTTTCGTTTTTTTTTCCTTTTTTTTTTAAGGTAATGAACTATGGTAAATGATAAGAAAAATATCGTGGCCTTTATTTTAGGTCACAAAATTGGTTAGCGCTATTTCGAAATCACTTTCTCTAACGTAGTATATCTCCCCCACTTTGATTCATCCGCCCAAAAATTGGGAAACGTTTTTTTTCTTTGTCGTGTAGCACTTATTAAAATTCGTTTTGACTAAAGCTCATATTGACGGCAATTTGGGTGGATCTTATAGAAAAAAAAAAGTTGTAACCAAAATTCCATCTAAAGCCATCGAACGTACTAAGGGGCATTTAATAAAATTAGCAAATCTAATGTGGCTTTCCGAGATGAGATAAAGTCAATGAGCTGAAAATTTAATTAAAATCCAGAAATGGAAATGCTTTTAGTGAGTCTATCAATTTATGAGATCTCTTCCTCCCTCTATAAGTGTATAACCTAGGAAACAAAATGTATAAAGATAAGGTTGGGTTGATGTGCCTGCTACTACCTGTCTACACAGCTTTAGGGAGTTTTAGCTATGAAAAGATAGAGAGGCCGTCGTCAGTACAAGCAACCGCTCATCATTCCAAAGAAGTTTGTCGTTTTTCGCTGGATTTTTTTTCCTATATTTAGAATTTTGCCACTCGTCTGATGAGGGTAAAAATGTCAATCTATTTTCAATGAGAAAATTCTGTGCACTTGTATTTTCTTCTTCAAAAGGAAGTTTTCTTTTGCAATCTATGAAAAGTATTTTCATTTTCCTTGGATTTTTATGTCAATGATTAGCTTTTTTTTTCGATTCTTTCAATTGAAGAGATTTAACAGTTTAACGAGATTGTTTAGGACTGACTAAAATTGAAAAACAAAATTCGTGAAAATTAATTTTCGGTATTTAAGATAAATGTAATTTATTTCAACCATACAGATTATCCACCTGATAACAGTTGTCCTCCCAATTCATATTTTGAGCATATAGCTAAGCGGTCTTATTAATTAATCGCAACTTTGACAGTAATCTATATAACTGCCCAACTAGCATCTTGTAGTGAAAATTGGTAACTGGAATGTGATAAAGACTTAATGAAGTCCATCTAATAGTGTTACTAACTACCACTTTTGTTATCATAATCCGCCCCAATCTTGGTCTATACACTATTTTGGGGAACGATTATGAATGAATGAAACATTCCAGTTTGATGACGCTAACGTTATTTTCACTATCATTATCACTGTTACGTTAACAGGGAATTCCTGAATGGAATTACCAATAAATGTAACTGTGTGGTGATTACTGTTAATGTAGCGGAAAGTTAAATTCAGAACAAATTAAAGTTAGTTCACATTCGATTTATTTATAGCTTTTGTCACGCTTCTATGGACTTTAATCTTAATTAGGATTTCGCTAATGTATATAAATACTAATCATACAAATTTCTCAGGCAAACAAAAATTAGTTCGCAGATTTGTCCGAGACGGGAAGATGAAGGACACCTGACATGAACTAATTATACAAATTAAACTACTGTATTTTAATTATTTCACTCTATCTTAATTATGTATTTGAAACACTTTAATCTTAACAAATTTCACAAATAAATTTAAAGTTAATTAGAAAAAAAAATTCACTCAACACAATTAAATTTATTTCCACCTAATTGCATGTGAGCTTGCACATACCTTGATTGGATGATCACAAGCCAATTTTCACAATTAGAAGAATTTAATAACACTATGGGTAGATCACTGTTGAAGCTAACTCTATGACTGTCGAAAACGCAAGAGATTGATCCATGGCACTGCACCTCTTTATATGGAGCCTGAACCGCCATTTTTCTGTGGAACCTACAACCATAATATAAATTTCTCCAAGAAAATAATTTTTCGTTCATTTCTATTGTTTTCATTCGATGCGGAATTTTTCATTTTATTATCTTCCAATGAAAAATTCTTATTCTTTATTATTTCTTACAAATGCTGGCAAAAAGTTTAAATTATGCCATAACATGGCGCTGATTAAAATTTGGCATCCATTTTCAATAATTGAAGTGTGGAACGCAAATTTTCATTTATCTCGTTCCCCCTAGCTATCTCTTTCTTTCTCATTATGCTTATGAGAAAACTAAAAATCTTAAATATCTTTTCAAGAGGATATTTTCACACTTTTTAAGTGCTGCCACTGTATTCCTCTTTAAAAAACACCCAGATTTCATATGTCATATGTTGACAATATATGACGGTGACAGTTCCGCGGTTTGTAATCGTTTCGCGCTTAGAATATAGAGACAACAGGAAGTGTTGATACCTATAAACTTCGTGTGCATGAGCGTGGATTTTTCAGCGTGCCGTGAAGTAGCTCAGCATTATATTGAAGAAAGAGACAAATCTATGTTTAGCTGTCAAACGAAGTTTGTTTAATTTTCGAAAGATTTGCAACAATTTAAATATAATTTAAAACTTGTGAAAAGTGATTTAAAAATAGTGCTAAATAAAGTAAAGCGTGTAAGTAATTATCTGTTGATGTTATAGTGATAAATTGCTAAGTGATGTTCATGTATTTTCAGAATGCAGTGTTCGATAAAAAATTGCCACAACAACACCAAGGTACGACGTGGGAAATCACTTTTTAGGCAAATATAGTTATAAAATATTACTTTGTGTACTTTACACACATTTTTATATTAAATAAAATTAAAAATGCACAACAAAAGCGATGAAATATCGAAAAAATCCTTCCTCCACCGAGATTTGTTTACGTTTGTGACAGTTGCGAAATTCCCTGGATATATTGCCGTAGTTACAGCGAATAACAACATTCTCGATGGGAGCAAACATAATATTTTCAACCATATATCTTGTTGCCGAGCTCTCTATATTGATTCTACTAGACGGCTGCACTGAGCGTTCACTGCAGCGGCAACAGATACTAACACAACCAGAATTTGACTACACCAAATTTGTCTTATCACACTTCCAGTACTCTCTATATTCTAAGGTTTCGCGCCGTCAAAGTTTTCGCGAGTGTTTTTTAGTGGCCCTTTATGATTTAATTACAAGTAAGTGTTGAATGGTGCCAAGTAATAATGCTTGTGTGTTGAATTCATGAGTTTGTGTATTCAATCCTTTGATTTTTTCCGTGTGTAAATATCCTAACCTGTCCCAGGTGCGATATTTACCTTTGTTTTTTATGCGCTTAATCTGATAATTCAGGTGTGCACATATATTAAATTTTGCTTACGAGTTCTAGCAAGGTAATTTTATATCGTTTTTTCAACATATATGATTTTCGCAAGTTTTCTTGCATTTTTGTTCTGTTCGCGGCAGCTGTCAACAGGTGAAATTTATAGGAATTTTATCTGAATTGCCCGACTGGAACTTAGTTTTCAGTAGAATTTTTATTCTAATATTAGTATTTCATAGATTGGTTAAACTTCCAGGTGTTGATGACTGAAATTCAGCATAATATCACCGCTTGAAGTTTAACACAGTGTTGTTGTTGTTTATATGTAATTTGTTTACGTTTGTACTATGCATGTAGAATGATATGCATTGGTTGTAACGTTTTCAATTTGTACTTCAATATAAAACTCATTATTTCTTATTCTAATAATTTCAGGAATTCATTTATGTGGGCCCTGGAGCTGCAATTCAATGATGGACTTCGTGGGAGCGGGGCCAGGATGAGATAAGTACTCATATCTTTGTAAAATTTTTACTAATTCTTCCTTTTTTTGTTTTTTTGTACGTTCATCGCTAAACAATCACCATGAAGTAATTAAGTTACAAGGATGTGACTTTCATTTTAAAAATGCACTGTACATACCAAAAATGTGATGACAATGCATGTAATGTAAAAAGATAGTAATACGCAAGTGATATTTCTACGGAAATGTATAACAGTAATTCAATATAACGTACTAGTCTAACAAGGAGAGGGTCCGTATTCGTCTTCACCGATTTCGTTCAAATTCACAGTATATGTTGGGCTTCAGTAGAAATGAAAGTGACTCAAGTGGGAACTCCAGATGGCCAAGCGAAACCGAAATAATACAAAATGTAGACGAGCTCGGGGTTAAAATTAACACTATTCGGAAAACTTTGATAATTACCAGCTTGGGTATATTCGCTAAATTTAAGCCATCTTCTATTCGATACAATTATCTGTAACTTGTTATCTTTCATATACAGAAAACCAGAAGTCATTACCCCAATTAGTTTAGAAGCTCTTTTCAAAATAAGATTTCGAGGTTTGCTAATGACTTTCAAATTACGTTAATGAGCAGCATATACTATAAAGTTTGCACATTTATCTCTCGGCCAAATTCCAACCGAATTTCAACATTCAACAGCGGGTTACAGAGTGGTAGCCCATGGTGGGTTACTTATATATTATTAGAATAAAAAAATATTTTTTCTAGGGGTTTGGGTATTTATTTTATATTCTACAAATTGTGTAGAATATTCGTTCACAATATCATCAAAATGGGATTAAAAATTCAATGTCAAAAGGTCATTCATATATACCAATGGGGAAAAGTTTCTGATTTCCCGATTTCGGGTGGGGTAAATATAACCCGATTTGCAAAATTCCTCTTGCTATTTTTTTTTTGTGATCTTTTTAACATATTTTCCCTCCCTTTCTGATTTAATTTTCGACGGTCAAAATTCTGTCTGAAAAATTCATTTCGAAATGCTTTTCTACAAATTATCGATTACTTCAATTTCGTGTTTTTTTTTTATGGATGTGCTTTTACTAAGAGATTATTTGTACAAAATTTCAGGAAGATCGGATGTAATTTACCTATTAAAAAAAAAAATTAAATCTATAAAAATTTTACATACCCACTTTTCGCCATCTACCGCCGATCTTTGAAAACGCACAGAAATGCCACTTACATAAACGAAAATCTACAAAACTTCTCCTGTGGTTGGCATTTTACCAGAATAAGTTTGGCACTTTTGTTCAAATTATTTTGCAATTTAACCGCGACTATGAAAAATTTGCTAAATTGAGCATTTTCCAAGGGGTAAGCCTACAAAACCCCGGGTTCGCGTACATTATATATTCTATCGGTTTCGTTTGGTCATCTGGAGCTCCCACTTGCGTCACTTTCATTTCTAGTCAAGTCCTACTTATACTGTGAATTTGGTCGGAATCGGTGTGACGAGTAGGGTAGGGTAGGTTAACATGACTTTGGTTTTAATCTTCTGTACTATATGTATGTACATATTATAACGCATTAGGGATTTCTAATTCAATATTATGCAATATTTACGAAATGAATTATAAATGCTCCAAATTTTACTGATGAAATAAAATGTTTTAAATCGACAAATAACAAGGTGTTTAAAAAATTATTAGTTTTCAGCAGTGATGTCCGTCTACGCATGTAATGTAATAATCGACATATTTGTGTAAAATATGTGTAGAGTATGTATATTATGTAAATTATGTAAATTATGTAGATTATGTATAATAATAATATATATGTTTATTTGCTGGCAAGGTACACATGAGTTAGAATCTTATAAACGTACAAAAATGAGTGGAAATATAACTAATAACAAAATTTAGTATTAAGTAAAGATAAAAATAATAATAATAATAAAAAGAAAAAAAACAAAATATAAAAGGAAACTTGAAAAGAGAAAAAAAAAAAATAAAAAGTTAAGAACAAAATTCAGTAAAAAAAATTAAAGCAAAAAATAAACACAAAAACAGGAATCGAAAAACCAAGAAAAGTAATGCGTCACCACACTTACAACACACATTAACCCTTTGAGTAGTGAGTTAATATTTTTAGCATACACGTCCCTGGAGTGAGTTATTTTTGCATTTTCCGATAGATTTCGCAAATTGAACAGAGTCTTCTTTTTTGTGGTGGGGGGAACGGTTTTTCTCAAAATTTGGTGTTTGCCTCGATGCCGCGCATTTTTTCGTCAAGTCGGTTTTGCGTGGGGTATTTCTCTCCCGGCGGGGGAATGGGGTAAAGTTTGAAATGTTTTGGTTATATCTCCTGAACAAAGAGTCGCAGGCAGTTCATTGATGTCTTAAATGAGGGCTGCGGTCTTACGCTAAAGAAAATATTAATCGGGTCACTGGGTGGGTAGGGGGGAGGGCGGAGTGGGGGAAATTAGAGGGATATTTGGTTTTTTTAATAAATACGCAGCCATTTGACCTTGGACCATAGGGGTGTGGGTGTTCAAATTTCTTATCAGAAAAAAACATGTATTAGATTTTCCAAAACGTACCACAACAAACTTTTACAACCCCCTCCCTGGGGGCGCAGTATATTTTTGATTTGTTTTTAAAACGACATCATTCTTTATTTTTGCCCTTTTTCCCTATACGCACTTTTTTGGTACTTCCCTGTTTTATATTCTAACTGAAGTACTAGATTTTTTGCACCTTAGATCAGCACTAACTCTGTAGGATTACCCCCAATCGAAAAACTGATTTGTGCATGTGAATTTTATTAGAATAAAAAAAAATGTGTTCCATGTGTTCCGAGTTTCGGAATCGTAATAATTCCAGGAAGGATTTCGACGGCCGCACAAATGCAGAGATAAATATTTTTCTCGGACAGCTCACCCATATTTTTTCTCTCAAAAAGGAAGTCGAACTTAATCGCAATTTTTTATACATATGTAGATAGATAAGGCTTCTAACTTCAAAATAAAAATGTAAAAAAAAGTGCTAGAAGTCCTCAGTAGTAAATAACACTATTTTTTTCACAAAAATACTATTATTAACAAACAAAAATTTCGCTCGGTGCTGCTAATATAAAGCATTAAGCTTCATTTGGCATTTGAATCAGAAAATCGGTTACTCCGTTCTCGAGATATGATTTTTTGAAAATGACGTTTCATCGTAAAATCACGAAATTTCTTACCCCAGCGGGGGGGGGGGGGGGCGTGGTGTGAAATAATATACCTACAAACATCATTGTTAGAATTATGTAAAGAAAAAAAAAAGAAAAATCCGCCCAAATTGAGCTGAACCATGGCTTGACGTACATGTACGGCGATACTCTATCTGGATCACCAGAGGCTGGCCGTAAAAGGGTTAAAACAGTGGAAGTTATTACGCCTTAAGGTATGCGAGTCAGAGTCAGAAACCTGTTAAATGCCCCAACAAAACAAGCTCTTTGAGCACTAACTGGTAGGCTATTCCATATACGGATAACATGCACAAAGTAAGATCGCTCTCCAATTTGACTTTGGTAATTAGGTAGTAAGAGGTTGCGATGACGAGCGGATCTGAGGGAATGAGCCCGATCATTAAGGTACGTCGGTTCTTTAGAGTAGAATAGATTGTATAAAAATTTTAACCTACAATGCATAAGATACGTTTCTAACAAGCACCCAAGGAAGAATCAATATATGGAGAAACATGAGAAGATCTGGGCAAACATTGAAAGCGACGGTTAGTTTCCGCTGACAATGTGAATCAAGTTTAGGGAATATCAAGCTCCCAAAGATAAAGTTTTAATAAACCTAGGCAGGATATTACCAGGTCAAATAGCAGACGATTTAACATCATTCATGGCAATGAAAACCTCGGACCAATCAACGCATCTAAACTAAAAGGTCTCCTGGCTGTTTCTCCGAACTGAACCATCAGAATTAATATGTTGCTGTTGGGAGATGTATGTAGGGCATTAATTCGACGTAAAAAATTATTTAAGTCATTAGGATCGAAAGCACAACTTGGAAAGTCTCTGCCATATACACCCAGCTTTAGCAAGTTATTCCACAAATTTCTAGGAGGAATGTCAGGACCAAGCTTCGAATTGAAATACACTTTTTTAGCTGAACGAATGGTAGAATTTACCCTATTCCGAAAGCCCTTAAAACGATTTTTATCTGCAGTAAACCCAGAAATTTTATAGCAATGATACAAATATATATGTATAGTATACAGTGTTGATTATTACGTCTTAGGTTCTGGCAAATACTACATATGCCATAGGCATTTCTCCTGCAATGATTTTGTTGCAATTAGACTTTCAGACATGCTGTCCCTTCAGTCAGATATCAGACTTTCGGATAATTTCTATTATTCTTTTAAATCCGATATAGACATGCAGTTTCATAAAGAAAGTACTTTAAGAACCTATTCAAAAGAATATTTACTGAAAAGCCAGACTAAAGAAACTTCATCGAAGGAATGTTTGAATGATGTAGATTTTATAAAACGCTTGGAAAATTTACAGATGCCAAATGAACACTAAAGATTATCTGCCCAGGTTAAAGTTTCTTGTAATCAACGCATAACAAGCTAAAAATCAACTTCATACTGTCATAAAAAGTATTTTCATTTGAAAGCGAAATACAATAAAGAAGGAAATATAAGAAAAAAAAAAAAACTATTCCTATATGAAGAAAAAATACGAAAAGGTTAGCATTGAGAATGCTATTGAAAAATTGGATTCGCTGTTTTGTAAAATGGTACCTACTAACTAAAAAAAGCAAAACTGTTCCTTTTCGTGAAGAGCAGCGAATATTTGCGCATATAATATTTATTATAAATTTCCCAAAAGCTACCAGTTTTTAAGATCTCTGAAGTTTAATTTACCTTGCCCAAAAACTTTAAAAAAACATTTAGTGGCTAAAGATAATTTTCCAGGTATATACTGCGAAGTTCTGGAGCAATTAAATGAACACTCTTTAAAAATGATGATTCGAGAATTCAACGCGACGCAAATAGAAACTTTCAAACTGCAAACCTTAGTACACAAGGCAATAGTACAAACAAACAGCCAATTCCCAAATTGGTTCCCTGAAAATGATAAATACAGAGGTCACAAAATCCCAATGCTTGACTTTCTGTTACTAGTGTTAATAAGGAAAAACTGTGTTTTGTTAACGGAACAAGCAAGGGAGTCAAGAATTGCTAAAAATCGTATTGAAGTTTTAAGGCGCTAAGGCAAAATTATCAAATTCATCAGCGAATGAATATCTGATGATATAATCATTTCTAAATTTCCTAGAGGTATGCTACACGATTTATTAGTTCTGCTAACTGCCACAGTGTGCGCTGAATTCACCTACATGATTTGTAAAAAAATTCACCGATACATTCAGTGCACTTTTCCAGTCTATATTATATTTAGTCTATGATTTACCTGTAGCTTAAGTTAATCTTAATTATAGTAGTATTTCCTGCTATTAGTAACTTTTCGTATTGTTTATATTGTAGTACTATATATTTCTCTAGTTGCGCGATGAGTATGTAGCTGCACATGAATGTATCACTACTGACCGGTAGAACATAATTCGATTTATAATAGAATCTGTATTCTATCGGATGAATTTTAACTTAGAATAAATAAAATAAATCTTCGGGACTGGCTTGATTACAGAAAATATTGATTAACATTTTTTGCACAAACGTTCACGTCCAGACTGCCATAACTAGAAATTATCGAATAGTATAACGAGGTGTTCACATCAACTGATTTATATAGACAAAAATAAACAACTGAAAAGCGTAATTTTATCTTAACTATAAAACTAATGAAAAAATAAAAGAAATAATAAATTCTACAAAACATAACGAAAGATTACTAAAAAAAAAAGAGTCTTGCGAAGATTGCAATAATCAATTGATTTAACAAGCTTAACAGTAGCGAAGTACTTTAAAAAATCAGAAACTATGAAATAACAATAGAAAAAATAAATAAATAACTAATTATTTTACATGCCAATTCGGAATTTAAATTTAGCACCTGTAAAACACGGAATCATCTCAGTAGCAGTGAAAACAGTAATTTCGAAAACACTTCATCAAATTTACGTGATTTTGACGTAGGTAGTGAAAACGCTTTATAATAAAAAAGTAAAAAAGTTGCAAGAAATTTATAAATTATTTCGAGAATTCCTTTTAAGTGTTTATGTCGTACGATATCAAAAACTTTATATGTTGTATCCCGAAGAAAGTTTTCTCCGGGAATTTATCGTACAATCAAAATGCCACTAAAGAAAATGAAATTTTCCAGATTTAACATAATTTAGCGAAAGAATTAATATGGATAAATTCCTAAAATAAAACCATTTAGCAAACTGATAAACAGAAGGAAAGTAATGAACCTTCTCCTCTGGGAATATGCCTATACAGATATATCTCTATAAGACTTGATAACGTGATAAGCATCCTACAAGCGTTGACGCGTTATAAGAACTTATGTTGCTGTCTACTAAGTGGATGAAAATAATCCTTTAAGCTATCTACGAAATCTGCAGGATTTTCCACAAATCATCTTTACGATTCAATATTATCTTCCTCTTCTGCATTATGCCACTTCTTTTTTTGCTTTTTTTGTCTTGTTTTTTTTTTTTCTTTTAGTCCTTCCTCATCCCGTCTCACATTCAGCTCCCCACCCGCCTGTTCCTTGACATTTCAGCGAATTTTAAATTAGACTGAGTGCTTCAAGTGAAATATTTATGGCATTGATTTTGTATTCTGCCATAATAGCGAGCCCATCCCCAAATGATCGAGCAAGTTTTGCACTGATTTATGGAGATTTATACTGTGTAGTCGGAAATTTAATGTGGTACGGAGAGGAGCACATCTATGTATGTATTAGTTCCCATTAAAATCTAATTTTTGTCAATTACTATGTTAACTATGTAAAAGTGTGGATTTAATGGCAGCAAATATTACTTAAGCGTGAGTAATTGAATGAGTCTTCATTTATGCTGTTTCTTTTTAAATTAATTTTAATATTGCTTTGTCACGAATTGAGATTTTATCAAGGATTTGAAAAGTAGTTCTCAGTAGAATATATGAGACGAAAATGTATATATTTGTTTGTTCGTGGTTATTCGGTTTCTTCCGTTATTTTAAAATTAAGGATAATATAGGCAGTAAACAAACGGAGAAATTTATATTTCCAGCGGATATGACTGGCGAAGAAAACTAAAAATGTTCTAAGACCATACAATAGCATTTTTCAGGGGTTTGCCTTATTTTTAATTTTTTTTTTGTTAATGTTAGAAAATTAAATAATAATATCAAGTTTAAACATAATGTTAAGACTCTACACTAACATATTTTTGACTCCTATGTCATGCTTTAGTTAAAAATAATAATAAAAAAACAACCAGTTACATTTCTGAAGACTTAACCAAAAAACTCAGTCACGTGTTCGAATAGACAAAATCAGATACCTGAACATTTCGAAAGTTTTCCAACATAAACGCTGTCTTTCAAAGATGGCTCTAATGGGGTTCGAGACAGACACCATATCTTGATTCCACTACTATTTAACCAACAGAGATAATATCGTTGTATTTAATGGCCATCAATTCTTCTCATTTAAACAAATTTTTGGAGTGCCCCAAGGTACAATACTTGGACCATTAATTTTTCTCATTTTTATCAACGACATGCCTTCTTGTTTTGTATCTGATTGCTTATTATACGCTGATGATGCCAAGATCTTTAGGAAAATTAATAACTTGATGGATTGTGTTCAGTGTTGGGCAAAATTTAATTATATTAACGATTAAAGATTACGATTAAAAGTATCAATCATCAATCAGGAACAATGATTTAGATATTTAATCGTTTAAAGAAATCATGTGAAACGATTACTGATTAATTAATCATAAAATGTAATCGCATAACACGATTAACGATTGATCAATCGTTAGTCGCTTAATCGTTTTCAAAAATGATTAATTTATTTTAATCTCCACTAATTATTTTATTTAACTTTCAAGCATTTTTAATATTTTTGAGTAATCTTGTTAAGCACTAATCAAAGAAACGAACGTGCCTTAACGTATGATGGGGTAATTTGCCCCCGTTGCATTCCCCTGTTCCCAGTATTATGTTAACATGTTTGAATTTTATGAGAAAGAAATTTGCCAACATTTTATCAGAATTAAGCATTACGCACAGTTAAGCGGACTGAACTTGGTGATTCATGTTTGAAAGTGTTTTTATTTTCTTGGAAGTTTTGTACCAAAGGCTTGTACCATTTAGTCTTGCCAAGTATAAGTACTCTCGTCTCGTGCGGTTTAATAGATGAGAACAGTTTGAGGAATTTGTGTAAACTCCTTTAAATGTGATTTCATTTTAGTTCTATTTTCTATTTTTTGGTTTATTATACGTATTCTTGGAAAAATGGAGGGTGGTAATGGCTGTGGAGTATCTGGATTGTCGTGTGTGTATATTGATAGCAATGAAAGCAGCAGCAGTGGAAGAAAAAAACATTTTTTGTGGTCTTAACGGAAAAGGATAGCTCGAATCCAAACATTGTAACAGCACAATGCTTAAAATGTAAACCGAAAGTGGTAAAAATCAAAGGTCTTAAAAGTACAACTTCCAACTTTATATCCCACTTGAAACGAATAGTAGGAGATTATCGACGGACACTTTCGATGAAGATATTGCTAAATTTATCATACATTCGACGATTCCTTTACGATCTATTGAGGATCCTTATTTTATTGCAATTTTTAAGAATTTACAGCATCCTGATCTAACGGTGATGAGCCGACGTAATCTCGGCCGTCGTATCAAGTCACTATTTCAAACCTTTAAAACAAAGGTAATAAATGACTTGCAACAGACTACTTTTGTATGCACTACGGCAGATATATGGTCCGGTAAAAAAAGAAGTTTTTTCGGGGTTACTGCACATTGGATTAATTGCAATTTTGAAAGGCAATCGGCTGCATTGGCTTGTCGGAGATTTCGAAGCACCCATTCTTATAACAGAATAGCAGATCTATTGCTCTCAGTTAATGCGGAGTACGGACTGGGACAAGATAAAATCATTGCCACCGTAACAGATAATGCGTCGAATTTCGTTAAAGCTTTTAAAGTTTTTGGCGTCGATATTCCCTGTCTCAACATAGAGGAGGAAGATGGAGAAAGCAACGAGTCGAGTGGAACTAATTCCGATTCGGAAGCAGAGGATAATATTGCGCCGGAACCAATTGAACTAAGTTTACCAGCTCATCTCCGATGCTGTGCTCATACATTAAGCCTGTGTGCTACAAGTAATGCAGCGCAAGTGCTTGAAATTCACAAGGATTTGTCAATTATCCACAGCGATAGCAGCGATAGCAGCTCTATCTTATCCTCAGTTTAAGAAAAAGTGGTTTCCATGCATACCTGCTCATCACCAAGAACTATTGCTTAAAGCCTTTAATAAGGCCGTAAAACAGGAAATATTGAGTGATTTTGGAGAGGAGCACCAAACAGTTTTACCAAATTCAACATCGGAAGACGACTTCTTCGAATTTGTTTCAGTTTTAAATCAACAATTGACGACTGAATTGCAAATTTTGCACTTTTTTACTGATAATAAGGATAAATTAAACATGCTAAACGAATATCCTGCTGTACGAAAGGTATTTACTATAATTCAGAGAATGATCTCGCGACAGATGAGTATTCTTGATTACTTAACTTTCTAGGTATTCATGAAATACAACACTCCTCTGCCATCGTCAGCCCCAGTGGAAAGACTTTTTTCTTATGCGACGATGACTAATCTACCCAAGTCACACAGGTTATCTGATACCCTATTTGAAGAAAGGGTACTTTTAAAATCTAATTTAAAATAATTCATTATATATTATTTATTTATGTTGTACGCTCTTATAAAATATAGAAGTTGTTTTTTTTTTTAAGTATCTATAAGTGTATTCTGCATTGTGTAGTTCGAAATCTAAAATGTTTAATTTTATAATTTTTGTTTTTATTTCTAATAGTGTTTTCATAGTTATTTCACTGTTTTTATTTTATTTTATTTCATTTTTTACTAATAACTAATAAACTTATCTTGAGCTACCAATACCTCATTCAGTTTTTCAAATTAACAAATCAATCGAAAAATATACGATTAACGATTAAAAACTAAGGAGTAAATAACGATTAATACCCGTCGATTGAACTTCATTATACTCGATTGACGATTAAATTGATCAATCGATTAAATTAATCACGATTACTTTCTTGAAATTAATTTTTCAATCATAATTTTCAATCGTTAATCTAATTAAAAAATTTAATCGATTAATGCCCAACACTGTGTTCATCTTCAAAAAGATATACTACGGCTGGAAAAATGGTGCCACGATAACTGTATTGAGGTCAACGTAAGCAAATGCAAATGTATCACGTTTCATCACAAAAAAGACCCTATATTCTTTGACTACACCATCCACGACACTACACTCTCTCGTGTCAATGAGATAAAAGATTTTGGTGTAATATTTGATCAAAAGCTCCTCTTTATTCCACATATAAACTTTATTACCACCAGATCATTTCGTTTATTAGGCTTTATCTTTCGCACTTGCAAGTCATTTAGGTCAGCATCCTCTTATATAAGTCTTTTTTATTCTTTAGTAAGGAGCATTCTTGAATATGCTAGTCAGGCTTGGAATCCTTTTTATTCCTCTTATAGTGCGCAAATTGAGGCTGTCCAGCGAAAATTCACCAGAGTTCTATTGCTCAGATTGGAGAATACCACTCTAGAGTATCATGAAAGACTAGCAAAATATAACTTAATGACACTGGAAAATCGCAGAATCTACTTGGATAGTACGTTTCTATACAAGATCTTAAATGGTAAAGTATATTGTGATGCATTGGTGTCTAATATTGACCTAATATGACCCTTCGCGTAACTCGAGATCCCTGACTGTCTTCAAATTACCCACTTGCATAACAAACAGTAAAGAAAAGTCACCTATCTACAGAATTACAAAATCATACAATATAAGATTTAACAATATTGACATCTTCAACGCTAGTCCTCTGACATTTAAAAAGCTAATCCTCCGCGAGATCGTTCAGTAACACTCTCCTTCATTCTACTGCTTCTCTTTGCCCCTTTTCCCAACTCATTAACAGCATTGTTGGCCTCCGCTCTTTCGATTAATTTTAGTCCTAATTACTTTTTGCCTGTTTAATTTTCTAATTTTAAGCTCACGCATGTATCTATGCATGTTTTAGATTTAGTTTAAGTATTTTTGTACTTTTTGTTTTTGTTTTTTTTTTTTTTTTTTTATATTTTCTTTCTAAATTATAGCTCCTTTTTGGTCTTAATTTTACTTCTTTAGTTATAATTTATTTCTTGTAGTTATATTTCAACACTCCTTTTACTTTTTATTTATTCTTTAAGAGGAGATTTGCAAGTTTCATACATTTTTCAATGCGAATGGAGATATTAGCTGGGAAACTTGTAAAAAATGGTAAATATTAATTTTTTTCAAATAAAATTCCTGTTAGTAGGTATTTTCATTTCTTTAGATTGTGTCTATTTCAGAAAGGTAAAGCCTAGATCTAGCAAATAACGTCGAGTTTTTTTAATTTTAATGGCGCTTTTTTCAATTATTTGACTCTAATTTTTTGTTTTTCTCTCGATATTTCACCGACGAGAAATTGCAATATTTCGTTGAAAGTTTTAAAAATATAAAGCAAAATAGTATACTTAACAATTATGTGCAAAAAAAAATTTAGGAGAGTTAATTCTTGTTAAAAATGTTGAACTGCAAATTTTCATTTTCGTCTTAAACTGTCGCATGTTGGGTTTCTGTCTTTTACGCTAGATGTCTCTAATGTGACTTGTGGTCTAGGCCTAGGCTAATTTTATATGAATTTCCATACTTTCAGTACACAAACCTACGCATAGTAAGTTTTATTGCTTATAGGCTCGCTAGTATCTAAATTGAAATTTTTGCTGAGTACTGACTCCTCTTAACTTCTTCTTTTGTTTTGTTTATGTAAATCTATTAGCTCGTTAAATTACATGTAAGGTAGTATATTATTGGAAAGCTTTCCGTTTACTATCTTTATAACCTTCAAAGTAAATAAATAAATAAATAACCCCGATTTTTTTTTTTTTTTTTGCAAATAGAAAGACTGTTCAAACCAACATTAAATAGCCACCTGAAAGTAAAATCGTTTAAAAGATTCTAATTTCAAGTAAGTATTTCTAATGATTGAAAATAGGTTGGGAACGAAACTATGTATACCTACCTACAAGTACATCGATAAGGCAGTTTTTAATGGAGATAATAATCGACACATTAAGGCTATATTCCACATAAACAAATCCGGGACACAATACAATGAGAGGAAACTAACTTGTCTTCGATAACATAACGCAAATCTAATGGAATTGGTTTAAGTCATCTGTACAGCTAAATATATCTTCCGAAGTAGCAAATTAGTAATATTGTAATAGGCTAAATGAGGAACGGTAAAAAAATACTCAAAAGTGCCGCTGCTTTGCACAGCTGCTAAGTTTAATGTACTCTTCTGACCTATGCACAAGTGCTTAGGTCAATGGATTTTTCTGTTGCTATCTACGCACAGCTGCTAAGGTCAACGTACTTTGGTTGCTATGCGCAATGTAAAATAATTTGTTGGTACCCTGTGCAATTCAGAGGCAATATAAGTCGCAGGCTAACTTGAATCTTGCTCTATTCGCATCCAGCTCTCATAGATTGCGCATCATTTGGAATCGACTTGGCTATTGGTAACAATATAGAATTATTAACAAAGTTCTTTATCTTGGGTAACGACTGAGATAAAGATATTTATTCTGGGTAGCGACTAGAATAAATACTATTAATACAACTTTGCTTTGGGTCTCGACTGAAGTAAAGTATCTTGTTCCGGGGAACGACTAGAACAAGATAACCACTAACTGTCTATTTACCTACGCCACACAGTCGATTCCACATTTCAGATTGGTGAGTACATTTTTGAGTAATCATTTAATACATAGCTAATCTTATTGAGTAATTATATTTATACATATATATATATATACATCTTGGTGCCATTAAAAAGTGAATTCCCTTTGATTTTGTCATAAGTTGTTTTTATTTAAATTGATACATAAGTGAGTTTTTTAGTTATTAAGTGACATAGTCGACATTTTAAGTATCTTAATTTCATGTTCGTGAATGTGTAACCTCGGAACTATATTTCCCTTTGAATTTGGAATAATGTATTAACTGTGACGTATTGTGAAATAAACCACTAACTTTAAGTATTCATTGGCATTCTTATTTACAGTCCCCATCCTTACTTATATTTTTCTTGAGTGTTTTCATTTTGCAGAACAAAGACATTTTAATTAAATTTTTATAATTTTCAACAAGACCACATATAATTAAACGAAATATTTTTTTAAATTTTTATTAAATAATTTAGTAAGGATTTGACGACAAAAGGAATTAGTTATTAGGAAACTACTTCTTTTTGGAACTAGGAGAACTGCAGAGAGCACATAGCTCGGTAGAATCCTTCTTAGGGAAGTAAAGATATTAAAAAATTTAAGTAGGCAGTTTTTAAATAAAAAAAGAATACAATAAAAAATAGGAGAATTATTTCTATATGCATAACACCATAATAAAGTCCTGTTCTGAGACGGAAGACAAAGAAATTTCAACTAAACGCAAAAACTTCTACACTTGATCTGAACAAAAATAAATTAATGTTATTAAATGGGGTTTAGAATAAGAGGTGTTATTTTAATTAGCCCGCTATTTCGGTAGATGTCACTTTTGGAGCTGTCATTTTTTGACATTTGACAAGTAGAAACTACGCCATTAATAAAAATGGAACGATACACGATTCAAGAACGCATTGAAATTATTAAAATTCACTATAAAAATGGTGAAAATGTGGCAGAGACGGTTCGTAGAACTCGAACATTTTTCGGTCGTCGTGAAGCACCTTGTCGAACCGCAATACAGAAATTGGTAGAAAAATTCGAGCTGTCGGGACAAGTAAGTGATGTGAAGAATAAAACCCGTGCACGTCGCTCAAGAACAGCCGATAATATTGCTGCTGTAGCCGAAAGTGTTGAAGAAAACCCAGGTTTGTCCATTCCTCGTCGTTCTTTGGAATTAGGCATTCCACAAACGTCATTACACCGTATTTTGCATAAAGATTTGGGTCTTAAGGCTTATAAAGTTCAGTTAACACAAGAACTCAAGCCGGCCGATCATCAACAACGTCGAGTCCTTGCTGATTGGGTCCTTGAAATGCATGAAAATAATCCGGAATTCCATCGAAAACTCATCTTGAGTGATGAGGCCCATTTCCACGTCGATGGCTTCGTCAACAAGCAACATTGTCGCATCTGGGGCTCGGAAAACCCAAGAGTTATTATTGAAAAGCCTCTCTATCCTCAACGTGTGACTGTTTGGTGCGGTTTATGGTCCCGAGGGGTCATTGGACCTTACTTTTTCGAAAATGAGGCTGGAGCAACAGTTACGGTGAATGGATTGCGCTATCCACAGATGATTAATGATTTTTTATGACCGGAATTTTATGGTATTGATCTGGACAACGTTTACTTTCAACAAGACGGCGCTACGTGCCATACAAGCAACGAAACCATTGATCTTTTACGGGAAAAGTTTCCGGACCGTGTTATCTCTCGAAGAGGTGATCACAATTGGCCACCGAGATCTTGTGACTTGTGACGTGAAAGAGAAGGTCTGCGCCAACAGCCCAGCGTCGATTCAAGACCTCAAAGATGGAATTCGTGAGGCTATTGAGGACATAGGGTAGCCACTTTGCGATTTGGTTATGGAAAATTTCTTGAAAAGGATATGGTCCTGTAGGCGTGGTCGTGGTGGTCATTTGGCTGATGTTATTTTCCATTATTAACGGCATACCTTCGTCTTTATAATGAAATAAAGATCCGATCATTTATCTCAAAAAATGGCATTTTGCTTTGAATATCAAAATAACACCTCTTATTGGAAAACCCTTTATTTAGCCGAATCCGCAAGTAATAGTGTGATAGATATATCCTTATGAGGACAAAGCACTGCATTATCAAAATTCGTGTTACTACGTCTACCCTTAGAATATAATGTTCTCCGGTTAGACCCTTTACCAAATTCTAAAATTATTAGGCAAAAATGTGAGTTTTTTAAAAATTTTCAGGATAACTTAAATTATGATGCAAATTTTGGTACCCCCTTCGAATAGCCATGTGCAATACATCATTGGATAACTCTTCTTGAGCTGAATAGAAGTTAGTATTTCGCCTAGTACCAAATCCCAGTCTGTTCAGAGTTATACTGTACTATACATACATGTCAGTTTTAGGAATAGCTAAATAACGTATTGTTAAGTTATTTCATAACCCACTGCCATTTTGTGCATCATTAGGAATGAATCAGCATCACATACAACCCAGAAGCCGGTCTTGATTTCACTTCTTCCTCCCTCTTCTCCCTCCACTAGGAAGGATGGGTAGGTGCGTGATTTTTGTTTTTTAAATTTTTTGTTTGCAATAAATGAAAATGTTTGTTTTTGAATATAATTTATGTAAAACTGAAATCGAATAAATACTGTTTTTTGTTGTTGTTGTTGTTATACTTATTAAAAAAATATATATATTTCCTGACTACCACAAACTTTCACTTTTCGGCCACACTTTAAGCCATTCACACTTAAAAGTGATCAGGTCTTAAATGGTCTGTATCCAGACATTTTGTTCTATATCCTAAATATTTTGCACACAGGAAGTCATTGTACTAAATGCGTTTTATATTTAGTCGTAACGTTTTTGATAATTTATGAATTTTAAATATCAGACTAACTTTATTTTTCTTAAAGATATTCAGGATTTCATTTGCAAGTAGACATACTTTCTAGTGAGATTCTTTAATGAAGTATACAGAAAAAAGAAGTAACTTTTCTCACAAGGTAAACTTTAAAAATTGGTTTCTACAGAATGAACTTTTTGGTCTAGAGGACATACATATATAAGTACTGAGGTGACGAATTGCTAGAGTCTTGGCTTGGCTAAATTACAGTTGCTGGAGTGCAAAACATCCTAATTGCTG